>JALLPB010000072.1:0-25387 GCA_036939975.1 Cyclostephanos tholiformis | reverse complement strand
CCCCCCGCGAATAACGATGTCGGATCGACGTACACCTCGCCGGTGATTTCGTCCATCGTCGCGCATTTCGCCACGTACGCGTACCTCGACCCCGTCCCGATCAGGAACGCGCGTGGGACCGCCGTCGAATGCGTCGTCGTCGTCGTCGTCGTCGTCGTCGTCGCGGCCACATCCTCCCCCCCTCCCCCACCCTCGGGGGCATCGATCGGATCCGACGAGGAGAATTGACGCGGAGGAGACGACATCATCCCCCCCCCCGGGGAGGACTTCGATTTGGTCGCCTTTTCCCTAATCGAGGAGCGCCGCTGTTCCTTGGATATCTCCCTCTGCTTCCTCTTTCGCGCCGACGATGCCGATACCCTACGCTTCTTGGGGGAATGTCGGGTGGGCGTGGAGTGGAACCGCATAAGACGGAAATTGCACGGCGACGGTTGTGCCGCGATGATCGCGGTAGCAGGGCAGTGCTCGAGGGGAGGATGGACACGTCGGTGGTACCGAGCCATCGCCATCGCCATCGTCGTCGTCGTCGTCGCGAGGGCGCCGCCGAGGAACGACATTGAGCACGATGGCGACGGCCGAGGCGACGGCATGATGGAAGGGAGAACTCCCCCACCCCCTCCTCTTTCTCCTCCTCGTCGTCCGAGGCTCGTCGCCAGTCGAAGCGCAAATCGATCCATCATGTGTTGGTATCTCTCTCTCTACAAGTAGTAGATTGGTACCTAGTAGTTGGATGGTCCTTGCGGTTGTCTTGTTGTTCGAAGTCAATTCTTTCTTCAACAATATTAATTCCTAAGTGACATCCCGCCTCTTTTTTTTATCCTTCGCAACCAGAAAAAGCCCGCCGCGGAGTCAACTGCCCACAAAACATACATATTCATAAAAAGGTCCTCCTCAACAAAATAGATGATAATAGTAGGGATACTCATAAACCCCGCCTTCATCTTTCGACGTCAGCAGAACAGATCGATCCTAGCGGACCAACGATGAGGAATTCGAGGCACCGCTCGGTGCTCACCGCGTTCGTTGGATTTCACCTGCCGTTCACGGTGGGGGTGGCAAAAGCAGCAACACTCGATGGTGGGGATGGCATCCGCGATGACGATGCCGCGCATCCGATTACGGAGAATTCCACCTCGAGATTACTCCACGCTGAGTCGAATCCGGCCACATCCAACTGTATCGATAATGGCTTCACGCACCAGAGTTTGTTCGATCCCACTGGAGGTCAGTTGAATTAAAATCATCGGAATACTCTTGGGGATTATAAATAGTGATTTCACTAACATTCGTCGTTTGGCTTTTCTTAAATGAAGGTCAGTACTGTCTTTGTGTCTTCAGCGACGGCACGGCTTGCGAGCAGTGGACTTACTACCAAGGAGAGTGCGATGTAACGAATCCCAACTTTTCAAAATACTGCTTGGATGGCGGGGGGCAGGTGGGCATGGAAAGCGTCGATTGGGGCGATGTCGAGGGCGCTCCCGCCGCGGAGTATGAAGTGTGCACCACCAATGGAATCGTGTGTACCGATAACGAGTACTATACGATTGGATGCGCAGGTGTCTCGTCCGGCATCTGCCTTACCGAGGACGATTGCCAGGAGAGAAGCGTGGGAATGAACTTGCCCTTCTATTCCGGCAATTACGAAACGAAGGGTTGTTACAGGAAGGGCCAAATGGTCTTATTCTCCCCCGGAACCGTTGACGAGATGTCCGATCCCGGACCACTGTCAGGGGAGAGAGTGCGCGTATATTGCGACGAAGAGACAGCGGGCCTCCCCGAAACGTTGGCCCCCTCACCGACAACGGAATCGACCGCCACGGACTTTCCCACCAAAGCCGAGCCTCCTCAGATAATGTCAGAGGACTCTCACTCCATGTCCATGTCTCTCTCCATGTCTCTCTCCATGTCTCTCTCCATGTCTCTCTCCATGTCCGCTGGCGAGGATACCAGCCCACACCATGATGATACCGATTCGATTTCTGGGCCACAGCCATCTCCCCAGGGAACGTCGGCTCCCGTATCTGGTTCGGAGTCGATTCCGGAGACAATGACCGAGGACTCCCTCGCCAACTCTCTCTCTATGTCTCTCTCTATGCCCACTGGCGAGGAAACCAGTGCGGAGATCCAAGTCGATACCGAATCAGTTTCTGGGCCCGTATCCGATTCCGAGTCGCAGTCGGAGGACTATCTCTCCATGTCCATCGTCATGCCCGAGCTCAGTACAAGTACTAACGTGAGTGCATCGAGGGCGACATTATTTCCAGATTTTCTACCTTTACGATGCCCCTCATTTCATTGTTCATGCACGAAACTGTCATGATATCACCGGTCCTTAAGTGGTCTCCTACCATCGCCTGGTCTTGGGGTGTGAGTTTCACAAATCATGACATTGTTTCAACTTGTTCCTTCTTTTTGATCCTCGACTCAATCATCCATTTGACTTCTCACTGGTAACGTAGAGTGACGATGGAGGTGGTAGTAGCGGCTCATCCGGAGGCAGCGGCGGTTCATCTGGAAGTAGCAGTTCATATGGCAAGACAGGCAAGGCGTTTGCTGGCAAGAGCGGCAAGGGATCTAAGAGCAAGGGATCCAAAAGCAAGAGCGGCAAGGGAAGTACTGTACTTTCGCAGCTGAAGTCCTATACCCTGATTACCTCCAACTCGAATGTCGTCAGGACGATTGCGATGCCGATCGTAGCGGCCATCGCGGGTGGTGCGGTTTTACTGCTATAATGTGCATATGTCGTCGTGTGGCTTTCCATACCGCCAATCAACGATAGGACGTGGACAAAAAATCTATAATGAATACGTCAAACTTCAATGATGGTACATCTCAAATTCCCTTTTTTAGATATGGGTGGAACGTAATAATTTAGCAATCGACGGGACTCGCATGACGCCGCATGCTCGATGTCCCCTTTAAAAGTCGGTACATCATCCGTGTCCCACTATTTACTCAATTTCAGTTAATCTTGGCTTTGACTCGATCAAACGTGCGGAACGAATTGAATTATTCAACAACCAAACATCCCCAAGGGCACAACTCCCCCGATCTTGATTCGAGTCCGTTACACATCGGGTCAAGAATCTTCCCACAAACCTACATCCTTCTATATGTTAACATCCTCCCTCTCATATCTATCCCCCCCTCCCCCCCCCCTTCCTATACTCCCCTCCAAGTCGACTTTTTCTCCAGACCGCGGCGCAAAACTCGCGCCTTTTTTCAATCATAATCGCTGAACATATCCTTCTCCTCCGCCGACCGACGTTTCTCGTCCTCATCGGAGGCGGTCCAAGTCCCGGCCTTCCTCATCTTTTTCTCGCGATAGGCTCTGACCATATCGACCGTTTCCGATTTTTGCTCGGCGTTCTAGGGAGTGAGCGAAAACGAGAACGCATCAAGGGGTGATGGATGGGGGGGGGGAGAAGGGAGGAGGAGGGGCGACTTTAGTGTTTTGGGGAATTCGAAGGGGGAAGAAAAAAATGGGAATCGCGGGGCTACTTCGTTCACTCTCGTCGTCATTTGTTTTTCTTCTCCTATTCCCCCCCCCCCTTTTCATCGAGAAAAAAAAAAACATATACAGCGGATCCGCTCGCTCACCAATCCAAGCGAATTCAGGAACGTCTCCTCCACCCCATCATCGTTCATGTTCCGCTCGGCGTACGTCTCCGCGACCAAATCGGCATACCCCCCCCCGTTCGATTCGATTAGGTAGCCGACGAACATCGTCGATAATATCGAACCGAACATGATGAATATCCCCCCCGCGAATACCGTGCGGAATTCGTTATCGGGGATATTCGCGATGTCGGAATCGATCGTCGATATCAGCAACGACGTCGTCGTCGACGACGACGACGACGACGATGTCGAGTCGACGACGAGGGCGGCGAGGTCGAGGACGGGGGACCAATGGAGGTTCAGCATTGTCCTATCGTTCCTCGTCGTCGTCGTCGTCGTCGTCGTCGTCGTCGATGTCGTCGTCGTCGATGTCGTTGACGTTCGCGGTCGACGTTGCGCACTTTCGTACGCCGGCGACATCGTCGTCGTGGATGTTGGCGCGAACGAAGCGACGATGTCGCTCGACAATGCAAGGATCAGCGCGAATAGCGCGGCGGGCGTCGACCTATTCCTCATCGAGAACGTGCGCCTTTCTCTTTTTTGATTCTTGCTTCTCAGTGTGTGCCCGACGGCATTATCTCGCCGCCGCCGTTGATTTGGGGTGCCGCGACTACTGCCAAACCTTTTCACTCTTCGAAGTGAAGCTTGTCACATGGACACGAGTCAAGACCTGTCTGTCCTCTCGTTATTTTGTTTTCTCTGTGAGAGGTTGAGCCTTCAAGTGCAAGATTTTGGCCACGTGGAAGGGAAGTAGGGCGCGCTCTTCCCGCCATCGTACGAACGCCGCCGCTTCGCTGCTCAATACGGAGATCCGCGAGCTCCGATGTGATAGGTATTGTAGTAGGATAGGTGTTAGCCTTTTTCTTATCGTCTCCGAGCGAGCCGAGCGCGGGGAAAACAAAAAAAAGGAACAAACATGAGAAGATATCGATACCTAACAACGCACACACCATCTACGGCATTCCAGGAGGTATAACGAAAAGGTGAGTCAACGGAAGATGCTCTAGTCGACCGAGTAGTCCCGTCGTCGTTAGTAAGCCGCGGGATGTGGCACTCGTGCTGAAAAGGTCGTCCCCCCCCCCCCCCGGTGGCTTCATCGTCGGGTAGTTTTCGGACCCCTTGGCGAACATTCGTCGGTGACTCACGCGTTTATGCCGTCCATCCATGATGTTCGACGCGGGCGTGGTCGGACCCAAAGTATTTCGCCAAAAAGGCATCGAGAACGGCCGGGGTTATGCGCGTTGAACGGACGGCTATTTTAATAAAAATGGCCTCTTTTTTTTTTGGAGAATGAAAATATTTTTAAAAACTACCATGCACTTTTTCTTTTCGCCCGCGAGATGAATCGATCGTTCGCAATCGCTTGTATCCTGTCGTCGTCGTCGTCGTCGTCGTCGTTTTATTCGAACGGCCATTCCGTTGCGCACGCGTGGACGTCATTACCACGCATCCTCTCGCTCGCGGAAAGTAACTTACGCCATTTTTCGCTCGTGCCAATACCATCGCCACATTCGTCGTCGGATATGGAATTGGTGAAGTTCGAAGAGCGACATATACATAATAACAACGTGACTCGGACGACGTCGTTGGACGAGTACTACGGCGGTCGCGATACTACCCCCATTAATAACGTCGGCATCATGACGGCGAAATCCACGTCGGGCGTCGAGAAGACGATCCTCGCCGTCCGCGATGGCCTCGCTGCCTCGATGGCGTCCATCGTATCGGTCTTTCTATTAATGTGGCTTCGAACGTCAATGGTGAGTAGGTCGCTGTTTCGTGTATTTTTGGGGGTTTTGATATGCTCACAATGTCCCACCTAGCTGGGGGGGATATCAATCACGATGTACTCAATGTTATGCTCGCGAGAGTTTTACTCACTCTCATGCCCCCCCGCGCGCAGAGTTACCAGCACGTCAAGGGCGTGACCATGGCCGTCGCCATACGCGAGCTATACGCCGATGGCGGTATCGGTCGATTCTACCGCGGCATGCTCCCGGCGTTGATCATGATGCCCCTCTCACGGTTCGGTGACATCTTCACCAATCGATTGGCGAGGGAATTCCAGCCCCGATGGCTCCCCCCGGCGATCGCGACGATGTTCGCATCGTCCCTCGCGGCCGGATGGAGGGTATTGATCACCCCCGCGGATACCATCAAGACGATGATGCAGGTGCACGGAGCTAACGGTCTGTCGATCTTGAGGGGGAAGGTGTCGCGATCGGGAATATCGGCATTGTTCGAGGGTGCGTTGGGCGCGTCGATCGCGACGTGGATGGGTCACTATCCCTGGTTCGTTACCCACAATTTCCTCGAGGGTTATTGCGTCCGGAATATGATACTCGACGCCCACCTATCATCCTCCGCCCAGAATTCCACGAAGAAGAACGTACGTCGTGCGCTCACGGGCCTAATGTCGTCGCTCGTGTCGGACGTATGCTCCAATGCGGTTAGGGTCCTGAAGACTTATAAACAAACGTCCATCGAACACATCGGATACCTGGAAGCCGCGAGTGGGATAATCGACAGGGATGGCTTGATGGGATTGCTCTTCCGGGGCCTGTCGAGTAAGTTGGCCGCTAACGCGCTAAACGCGATAATTTTCACGGTAGTTTGGAAGGCGATTTCCGAGAGGCTGGCGAAGAAGAAGGAGGAGGATGTCACGACGGAGTCGAAAGAACATGCTCAATAGAGGTGCATCCACAAGCGCGTGGGTACGACGAGGAGAGCTTTGTCAGTATTTTGTGAATATCATGGGGAGGATGATCAACGCGACTCCACAGTAGTAGACTCCACAGTAGTAGAATATTCTGCTCATCCTCGGCATACCTACGGTGAGACATCGAACAGGACGAGTGGACGAATGGGCCATATTCTAAATAATGTAGTCAAATTAATCAATTACTTAGCAGAATGCCTTACCCGAAACAAACGTCCATCGAACCCGTCAGATTTTGTTTAAAGTTAGAAATTTAACTCGTCGGCTAAATTTTTTTTTGATCAGATCGCCGCCCCACCACCCCACCACTGTCAACCATGTGCCATTCCACCTCCAGTCTTGCGTCGCAACCAGAGTCGGCATCTCCCTCCATTGCTCATGGCTTGAGTCTAAATGCAAAAAGGAGGCATTGGCAAGGGCACACCTGCACTACGAGAAAACAAAGAGGCTCACAGTGCAAAACTTGATCGGGATTTCATTTCAGCACAAAGTTTAACAATGGATTTCCAATGCCCCCCAAAACCATATCATCCCAATCTACAAATTGAAGAAACAAAACAGTCAGTAAACCGAGCAGTTCACGGTACAGTTCAGTCCAATGAATGTAAGCTAGCAGAATTCAAACATTACAAGTTCTGGAATCGTGTTATCCAAAGCAAAGAAGAACTCACCTATCTTCGATGTCAAGGAGCTGACAGGTCTCCACCACCAAAGATTCTTTCACCCCAACTAGCAAAAAAGGTTGGGAATGTCATTCACTTTAATGCAGGCCATTTACCCACCAAAATCACAAAAAATTCTTTTGTAAACTCACCCACAAATGATGGTCCAGCGTGTTTCACTAGTAAGATCATTTGCTATGCTGTCAATTCAAGCTTGCATGGAGAATCATCTCTCACCTTTGGCAAGACATTTGACAACTTTGATAATCTTTTGTCTTTCAAGGCACCATATTTTGTTAATGGTGATCAGTTTGACTTTGACAAGCATGTTCTCTGACACTTTTCCAATGGTGATTAGAGATTGCATTGATACTTGCAGTCTGGCTGGCATGGGTAAGTAACTGGTGCTGACCGGTCAGTATTTCAGTCAGTATTTCTGGGTTTAGAGGCAAAAAAGTCCTTGCGCTGGTTTGACTAAGTAACAACATTCAATTTCCTAAAAACATCACCCATACTGTTTGCCCCTCTTCATCCTCATCTACACCAGCACCAATTTCAGATTCACTATCCTTTTCATTTTTGAATGGGTGGGATGAGGACAATGACTAGTATGGCAATGACAACAAGTGTTGTGGAAGGGGAGGTTGCAACTTCATAGTTGTTGTTGTTGCCATCGTTGTTGTGGTTGTTGTTGCTGTCATCATTGTCATTGTTATTGTTGTCATCATTGTTGTCGTCATTGTTTTTGTCATTGTTGTCATAATCATTGTCATTGTCATAATTGTCATTGTGGTTGTCGTTATCATCATCATCAACATCATCATTGTTGTCATCATCATCATCATCATCATCGTCATCATCATTGTCATTGTCATCATCATTGTCATCGTCGTTGTCATCATTGTCATTGTCATCATTGTCGTTGTCATCATTGTTGTTATCATCATTGTCATAGTCATCGTCATTGTCGGGAGAGGGGTTCACACAGAGATGAAACCAAAGCAAAAAATGAGCATTGCTGTCTCTTGTGACTGTTCTGATTTAGAAAATCTGCTGATGAAGTTCAGATAAGTAGTATGTGAGTAATGTTCTTAACAGATGTCCAAAGAATAGACACTATTGTTGTTTCTCATGATGACATTTACGTCCCTCCCCTTGAGGAGGTTACCTTGACTCTTCTTGATGGATTGTTGCATTTTGACATGAATTCATCCTTGACTCCATAAAATACTGATGAATGTTGAGGACTTGTCACGATGTCAATGTCAAAATTGATCTCTTTCCCCATGTGTTTGAATTGATGGATGGCATGGCTGAGGCTCTTTACGTGTAGATCAGGCCAATACTTCCTAGGCAAGGCACTAAAAGCAAAGAGGGTTGCTGATGAAAATCATAGTTAATTGCGTCAACATATTTCTACTAATATTCTATATTTTTCTCCTCTCCCATCCCATACACTCGTCATTGGTAACATGTTGAGGAGTATGCTTTTCGAAGTCAAACTTTTGATGGTGTTGTGGTGTGAGAGAGGCATTCATGGAGGATATCATCATTATTATTGAGGCCTTCGTTGTGTAATATGCCATCTGTAAAAGAGGCAGTAGTTTGATAGGTCGTCGTGGGATTCTCTGTGCAGCCTAGCCCATCTGATTCAATTTTCTGCCGTTTACATTAAGATACAATTGACTTGTTTCCAACATCAAGAATCGTTGCCGACAGAAATCCATGATTGTCCAGATACATGATGCATTTTTGGAACCCTGCTGGTGTAACGTTTAAGCGTCTCAGAGCATCCCCCCCCCTCCATTCACCCTTGTCTTTTTTGGTCATTTTGCTGTTGCCGACGATGGCGGGGTCGTTTGTCGCGGTGACGTCGCTATCGACGCCACAACGATGCATCAGGCCCGCTCTGCGCTTATGATCGGCCTCCATGACATTGATCCTACCCTACCACCATGGGAATTCTATGCAAATATGGCCTCCGCCGCATTTCTAGCGTCATCATCATTCACGAATCGCACAAGTCCTCCTCGCTGGTCATGCATTTCCCTATGTGGGATGATGAAATTTTCCAAAGCCCAATAGCAAATGCAGTCATGACGCCAGTAGCCTCGCAGCAATATTGTTGTTGTGTGTGACCCAAAGAACGGCCGCGCCATTGATTTTCACATATTCAATTATGCTTTCCTCGACACGCTTCTGTAATTCATCGTCCAAACCAGACGTTGCTTCATCCAACAGGAGAATTTTCCCCCGAGAAGCCATGGCAATTGCGAGGAGCATACACTGAGATTCTCCACCAGAGAGCGTTTTCCATTCCCTCACCAGGGGAGGAAGTTGCCGACGATCATTCACGCACTTGTTTTCTCCCATATCCCATCGTTGAAGATATGACACCGTTTGAGAGATCAATTCATCCTCCGAGGAAAGGTTGAATTTGGAATGATAATGAAATGACGCAACACGTGAGATGAAATCTCGCGGGGTCCCTGGCAGATCTACCTTGTATTGTGTGACATATCGGACATTTGTCCTCCATTGGACCATGTCAGGCCTGATGCCATGTCCATCTCGATTACCGGAAATGCCATTGAGTGATATTCCAGCTGCAATGACATCTCCGCCGTCCATTGGCGCGAAACCTGATATCACGCGAAGGAGAGTTGACTTTCCGCTACCACTAGGACCCTTGACAATTCCAATTTCGCTTTTTTTTAGACTGGCGTTAAGGTTTGTGCAGAGAACGCGCTGTGATTCGGCATAAGCGTTAATAGAATAATTTTTCTTTGTATGGCTTTTGGGTACAGAGAACGAAAGGCTATCGATCTGTAAGAAAGGCCCAGACCCATCATTTGAAAACTGGCGGGTGACGATCGCAAATCTATTCGAAGGGATGGCGTCGCCAGAATCATTGTTCAAACGCACAAGCTCGAGATCATTCCTCGCCGCAATAACCATGTCATTTTTCTTTTCCCTCCATAGCCAGCAACAGCAGCGTTGTAACCCAGCTATCCAATTCTTAGTGATGCTAACAGCCAGATTTTTTTTCTGCTTTTCTTCGACAAGCTCTATGAAACGGTCGATACGCAAGACATGTGCTCCCGCATCAAACGCTACACGGTAGAGAATGAATACATTCGTGAACATGACGGAAAAAAGGCAGGTGGAAATCAAATACATCATGAGAATCTGGTAGTGCGCTGCTTCTGTAACTGATGACCCGGCAAGGATCTGTCCCGTCATCATCCCTGTTGAAAGGTGTATTTTTACCAATCAAAAGTTGTCAGATCAACAAGGCAATGCAAATCAGTGCTAATGAAAAGATTCGCGTTCGACTCAAATACTTTGAATACTCACCAGGGATAGAGACTAGACCAATGACATTCAGGGAATTTATCCTAGGCGTCACGCCAGCTCTGACCGCTTCCTCTATCAGTCTCACTATGCTATCCCATCCACTAGCGCCAAAGGATAGAAACAACTCGATCTCTCTCCTTCCACCCTCCATTATTTGCTCGGTGAGGTAATTGACAGTCAAAGAAACACCACTGATGCTGTTCCCCAATAGTGTTCCACATATGGGAATGACGTGTTGTGGATTCCATCGAGGCTCCGGGCGTATGGCGACCAGAAATGCAAATGCGCCGACAGCAATTATTGACAAAAAGGTGGCAAGGAACGTCATCAACGCATGGTATTTATATGTATATTTAACCCTTCTCATGGACTCTCTCGTTGACATGAGTGTCATGAAAAGAACGTCTTTGAGGCACGGTAGAGAGAGTTTAGCACAGACTGAATAGCAGTAAAAATATAGGACGATCACTGCAACTTACAAATACCAACAACCAATGGGAAGTCCAAGCCGATGCTGAAAACAGGGTGTAAAATCAGACCCAGAATCATCAGTTGAAAGAAAGACCTTACCATCCCGAGGATTACTTCATTTCTCATACCCAAATCGCGCCCCATGAAGGCAAGACACAGAAGAGGTAATGCAGATAAAACCAGAGTGGGGTAGCTAACATGGACTACACCATTCGCGCGAGCGACTGTTTCTTCCTGAGCCATGTCGGGGGAGCCGACGACCGAGGCTGCTGGTATCCTTCTCAAAATGCCGCCAACGAGGTACGTTCTCTGTTTAGGAAAAACAGAATGCTTCCATGATATATTCTAACAGATGACGGGGGTCAACTGAAGACTCTTCGTCTCAAGTCCTCATATTGTGTCGCAGGTGCTACTTGGTTACTAATGCTGTTGCTGCGGTGCTGTCCCGGCTTTGTGGGCCGGCGGCGCAGGGGTTTGTTTCACTCCTTGGTGCGTGGGCGAGGGAGTACGGCGCCAAGATTAGGAAGATTATTGTGAATGGACCGGTGCTTGTGATTTAATAATACGATCTTTACATGGCTGACAGCGATAATCACAACTGCGCAATGAATAACATCGGTCACTATGGCAGGGGAGAATGAAGAGAGAGGGTGAAGGGGGGGGCGGCTTGGTGTGATGCATACATCATCAATTACCTATCTGTGGGAGGAAGGATGTCAACGCCAGGTTGTATGTTGGTACTACCATTGATAGTACGATGAATAACCAGCCTTTTGAGCCCCCAATAGCATTTTGCTCCAGGCTCTGCGGAGGAATTATGGCTCAAAAGGCTGGTCAGTTTTTTGGATTTTTGGACCGGAATCAACCGGCACCATGAAGGCCCTTCCTTCGACCCCTCGCCATGGTCGGACGGTCACCCCCCCGCACCGGTAGCCGCAACACACCATAGGCGTGCGATGGGTGGCGCGTCTTTATTTGAATCCTCCGGCGAGAGGCAAACACAGGCTCGCCGCTTTCGGTGGGGGGGGCGATTTGTTGTTACATATTGACATATCTTCGGTTAGGCAAGATCAGATACATTGGCTACTTATTTAGCCTACTTACCATTCTTTTAGGGTACCTCTAAGGTACAATCCCGCTTAGAGACATTTCTACGGTGGAATTAGTTAGTTTACTTAGGATTTTCTAGGAAAAGCCTAGGAGTCTCTTAGACTCTCTTGGAATTTCTCATTCGAGGATTTTCATCGAAGTGGCTCACATTTTAGGTTAGAAATAAGCTCATTAATCTAATTAATCAATCACTTTCACTGCATCGCTTCGACCTGAAAACCAAGCCCCACTAACTAAAATTAGGGGACGCCCTATTCATCTACAGTTAGTGAGCTAATCTTTCGAAAGGTAACATTTGTTACATTCGAAAAAAAAACGAGCCATCGGTCGATCCCACCTCCGATTGATCCCTCCTCGTCGTATGACGGCCTCCTCCCGGCATCGGCGATATCTTCACACCGTATTTGTGGGGTGGGTGAAGCGGTTTTGTCCGAAACGGCCGGCGAGACGAGAATCGGAGGCGGTTGTGTGGAGGTTGTGTGGGGGATTTTTTCGAGTGGTAGGGTGGGTGTCCGGACCACTACCCGAAACCTACTTTGTCGGCCTGATTCCGATTGCCGGCGCACGGCCCCGGCATCGACAATCGCACATACTGGGGGCGAGCAACGGGTGGCGCGGCTGTACCCGAATCGGCTGACGAGGGGGTAATCGTGGGTATATTTAGGGGGTCGGCGGGGTTTAGAGTAGGGTGGGCGGTAGGACCGCCAGGGTGTTGAGCCTTCGTTCGACCCCTCATGGCAATCGGACCGCCGCCCCCCTGGCACTGGCGAACGCGACACACCATGGGCGATTTATGGTTGATGCGGCTTTGTTTGAATCCGCCGGCGAGGCGAGAATCGGAGGTGGTTGTGTGGGGGTTGTGTGGAAGGGGATTTTCAAGTGGAAGGGTAGGTGCTTGGAACACCACCCGACACTAAATTAGTTCTACTGCTTCCGGTCGCCAGGACGACAGCTCCCTGGCATCAGTAGACGCGCCACACTGTTTGCTAGCAACGGGGGGCGCGGTTTTGTCTAATATGCTAGGCGAGTCGACAATCGGAAGGGGTTGTGTGGGCTTGTGTGGCGGGGGCAGGTTTTACCGTAGGTTGGGTGGTAGGACCACCACGTTGTGAACCGTTAGGTCAACCCCCCGCCGTTGTTGGACGACCAACCCCCGGGCATTGGCGGCCGTCTCACACTATTGGCTAATGTATGGTGTCACGGTTTTGTTCAAATCGCTCGACGATGGGAGCAATACGATTTTTTTACATAGAAAAAATAAATTCGACCATCCCGGACACGGCCGGACGAGTTAATTAAATAATGCAACGCCATTGATAGAAACACAAAATGCTAATGTGTTACGATATCTACACAGGGGTGGGGCTTGGGGGGTCGGATTGCTCGTCGGTTAAGTCCGTAGCGTCCATCTCAGCAACCTGCTGAAGGAACTCCGCTCTCTCCTCGGCCGCCATCTTTTTGATGGCGAGCACAGCGTCCCTCTTCTGATGTTCCTCATAGCGAGCGATGGCTGCATCGGCAATCGCAATGCGCAAGAATTTCAGCGCGTCGAGTTTGCGTACATCAGCATCTGTCCACTTGGCAGGGTTACTCGCCTTGTCGTCACCTCCATGGCAGTCCTCGGCTATTTTTTTGTTGATTGTCCGCTTACTCGACAATAATCCCATCTATGCTGGGATGCCCTTCCACTTAAAAAGTGATTTCAACTCTCCATTGGTCAGACAGTCTATGTTGCCGCCGAGATCGTGCTTGAGAAGATCAAGCACGAACAGCGCCTCCTCTCTCCGTGCGTGAAAATTGATCCGGCTTTTTTTCTCCCACTCCAGCTCCACGACCTGTCCTTTCCGCGCTTTCATCTCCTGCGCAATCCAAAAGTCATCATCCGACAGATGCTGTCCTCCCATTATAAAGAAAACCCCGCCCACCATACTTGCCACAGCCAACACCTCTTGTCACTCGAGGGTGTTCTCGACTGTCGCCGACATCAGCAGAGCCTGACGCTCACGAATTTTATCGGGGCAAACCTGCGCCCTCAGCACTTCGCCACCGTAGCCCATCACCACCAACTGTGACGCGGCATGTCCCAGTGCATGTTGAAGCCTGGATTGTCCTCATCTATCCCATTGTGCCAGACCTTCGGATTTGATTGGCATTTTTTTGTGAAGGGGATGGTGCCGACTTCGCTCCACGCATTCCAATTCGATGCGGTGTTGAATGACTTTTGAACAGCATTATCCAACAATACACCAGAATTTGGGAAGATGCCACTGTAAACAATCAGCCCGAAAGTTGCCGTTTGCAGCAATACACCAGAATTTGGGAAGATGCCACTGTAAACAATCAGCCCGAAAGTTGACGTTTACAGCGACATCTGCACTTCCAATGAGAAGTAAGCCGACACAAACTTTTCAGGTTCATCCGAACGACAGACTTGAAAGGTCAGTAGATGATATCCGCATTTGGGAGCCCAGGGTAGATGTAAATCCCCCGGAAGCACGCCTTCACTTTCACCAACGAAGACTGCTTGCGTCACGACTGCCTGATGTGCATGACCGAGCGTCCCGAACGGTATGCCATCGTTACGGGCACTACCGAGTCTGCCTCGGCCCGTACGACGACTGTCAATCGTCGTGCGCAGGCGCTACTTGCCGCGCGTAGCAGCGACGCGTCTGCTATTGCTGGGGACACTAGTACTCCAGCTGCTGAGGGTGTTGGTATTCGTCGTGCTTGTTGCGAGCGTCGCGAGCAGGAGCGCCAGGCCGCTTTGCGCGAAGGAGCGGCGGCCGAGGAGGAGGTTGCCCGCAGGGAGCCGATTGCGGAGGGTGCGCCTGTGGTGATCTTGGGGGGGGGCAATCATCCTATTCCCCCTCCCGCTAATGTGTCCCGCTCCATCGTTGTTGGGCGGCTGGTGGGCACGCTCGTGGACATCGTCGGAACTAATGCGAACGACCGTGGTCGGACGTGCCCTCATCACTACTGCTGCGGAGAAGAGGTGACGGAGAGGACGATGGTTGCCTTTTGTCGGCAGAAGCTTGTCTTTCGGGATGGTGTTGAGGAGGATGTGCTTGCCGTGTATCTTTGCATGCACGGCGTGCTCACGTGCAAGGTGGGCTTTTTGCCCGCCCACCTAAATCGTCGTGCGCACGAGTACGACGGGCTCGTTGCGCGCGTGATTTCGGTCTACTCTGACCGCTGCACCAACGTGGTGAAGCGCCAGAAGTTCTGGCGCAACAAGGGGTGCTGCGTTGCTAGGATTGTGGGGGAGCACATTGCTGCATCGTAGGTTCAATTTAAATTAAGTCACGTCATGTTTTATACGAATTAAATTTACTAAATGTGTTCTTAATGATGATAGTAAATGCTAAAGTTTACTATCATTTAAGTTTAAATAAATACTAGACATCGTTTTAATATGCATTTATTCCCCCCCCCCTCAACTACTTCGAAAAGTACGCATATCCTGTCTTGCGCCAGGCATTGCGGATCACCTCAGTGGTGATGTTCTTCTCGGCAGAAAGGATCCACTCAACAACTTGGCGTCGCGTCGTTTTCGCGATTGGGGCGTCAGGGTCTTGTTTCATTAACCAGTCAAAATACTGGTCCTTGACCTTGCACTTGAAAGCCTTGTTGTAGCCAACATCCACGGGCTGGACGAGGCCGGTGCAGCCGGGGGGGATGAACTCCACCTCCACCCCGAGCGCCTGGATCTTCGAAACGACGCTCCCCAACATATGGACCTTGAACGAGTCCAGGAAGAGGATGGGAATGATGCCGGGGGGGGCTGTCGCAACGTAGGGCGCGAGGACATCATCGACCCATTCCATCATGATGTCCTCCGAGAACCACGCCTTCGGCTGACACTTGTAGATAGCGTCAGCCGGGTAGGTGGGCAGTTCGCGGCGCTCGATTGTCGCCCCTCGCTTACCTAAGCGGCGCAAAAACGAACGAAGGGGAGGAGGGTGAGCAACTTTTTTCTGTGAAAAACTGATGATATACAAACTCACCTTTAAAAACGATCATCGACTTGAGCTGCTTGCCCGACGCCGCGATCGTGACAGCGACGGTGACGCGCTGGCTATCGTTCGCTGACGTGCGAAGATTTACAGTGCGTGCGCCGACGAAATCGATGGTTACACCCTCGTCCATCGCCTGATAGACGGGGGTTTGATCCATGTTTAGAATGAAGTCCTGATGACGGCAGGAATCATTCACTCGGGGGACTTGCACCTCGAGGTAGGCAAGGGCCTCGTCGCGCACCTCTCCTGGGCAGCGCTGAGCCTTGTGGGTCGCTACACGGTGAGTGAGCTGGTTCCGCGTAAGAAAGCGGGAGACACTCATCTTGCGCGCAGCAAGACTCTTCTCGCCAAAATCGGGCCTCAGCTGCCCCACCTTTCGCACAATCGACATCCTTGACACAGGGAACCCCTTCTGACGCCACAGGTGGATGTATTCTACTAGTTCCTGCTCCACCTCGTCGAGAATACTCGCTGGGCCCTTGTGTAGGCTGAGCTTGTCCTTGGTTGTGTGCACAGAAAGAGGTAGGCTGAGCTTGTCCTTGGTTGTGTGCACAGAAAGAGCCTCCTTCTTGATTCTCCAGTCAAGGACACAAGAAAGAGAAACGCCAATGGCAGACGAAGCAACAATTTGGGGGACTTTCTCCCCCTCAACTAACGCATCAAGCGTTGGAGAAGATGCAACTTCTCCCCAGTTGTGAAGGACCTGTACTTGACAGTCCGCTGTGCAGCGCAAAGAGAATCACGCGCTTGGTTCACACTGCTTTGGTTGTAGACGACTTTCATCTTGGCAGAGAATGGTTCGGGAATTGTGAGCTCTTGTGTTTTGTGTCACGCAGCCAAGGAGAAGTGTCGACTCACCGTAGGCTACCCACGCAGAAACTACTCCAAAAAGGGGCGGCAAGGGCACACTGCGCCAAAAAAATCTCAGAAACAATGAAAACATAGGAACTATACACTCATTAAAAATAGACAATTTTCGAGATACTCACGCGAATCCATGTCGTGGGAAAATCATATGACTGCGTGTTTGACGGTAGATGAAACAAGAAAAAGGAAGAAAAGTGAATTAAAAACTTAATATTTTTATTATTTTCACGTATCACAACTCATAGACAAGGGATTTCTCTTCTGGGACATAGAAAGTTGTTGCGAAATAAGAATAATCAAAATTTATTTCCGATTCGATGCAAAGATGCAATATGAGGGTAATATACATACATACAAAAGAGAAAAGCAAAATATAAGTCCGTTTAAAGGATTTTTTGTCCCATTTAACAAAATTCGATTATAATATGGGGCATAATTCTGTTTCTGATGCCCCATCTCCCCCCCTCCGCCCATCAACCCCAAAGATGCATGCAGGTGTGGTACTCGATGACAACAAGGATGACGATGACCCCCCCACCTCTTCATCTTCAATCCACACCAATGGGGGGGAGACGAAGGGGCAGGCCGGGGTAGGGAGTTTGGGTGCAGTGGTGGAGGCTGGTGGTGGGGGGGGGAAGGGACAAAGGTGGCAGCAGCATCACCGGGGGAGGGAGTCTTCTCTTATAATAATAAGATAAAATATAATAGATTTTTTTGGTCTCTTCTTCTCGCCAATCAGGGGGGGGGGGTGCCTCGCCAATTTACCTACCCTCTATCCACTGAAAGATTGAACCGAGCAAGGAATTGATAGTAGATTTTGGCCAAAGAAAATTATTTAAGCCCCAAATATCCCTTCATATTAAAATTTGCCCCGAGGCCACCTAGCTAAAAAAAAATACATTGCAAACCTCACATTATGGAAATAGATAATTTTTTGGCTAAACTACTGTAGGAAGTCCTACATTTTCGCTAAACCTGCAGGTCACAGGTGAGTGAGCACTTAGTTTAGGTTGCTAAAGTAAGTAAGCGATAACTGGTATGAGTATAGTACAACTACACCCCCCATACTATCACTCATAGTGTCTTGCCAAGAGTAGTGACACATGATAAGATAGAGCGGCCTGCATGGGAAAGGCAGCAAATAAGAGAGGGAGTGTGGAATGTCAAGTGTGATAGAAGAACATCGAGAAGTCCGGGAGAGTAGGTTGCCGACTGGGCAGCCGGGGCCGGTTGGGCCATGTTAGGTTGGGGAAGACAAGAAGATAGAAAGATGTGCCACAGGAAGGTGGAAGCCCGAGACATAAAGGAGTCATGTAGACGATGGAAGTTGGCCCCATCACGCATTTCTTTCATGAAGATGTTGGAGGGATTGAGCTTCCCATTGACATGGGAAACCGTGATGGATCCGTCACTGATCTATTCACGAGTCGAGTTTTCTCTGAGTTCGATGTGGCGGTTGCCTTTGGAGGTCATGTTGTGGCACCACCTGACGGAGGCATCGTTGTCATTCCAAATGGGAGTGGGAGATGATGTATCGTGGATGGGGTACCCATTCGTTGAGAGGTGGTTGATCAAGGTCCATGCGTTGAGGGTGAGGCAAGAGCTGAGGTTGGTGGCACGAATTACTGCCTTACAAGAGCCGAGTGCCATCCTCTCCTGCCATTCTGCTTTCCACGTTATAGGACCACCCGATCAAAAGATGATAGCCCTGCTCATGCTGCAGACTTGAACAATGGTAGTTCAATGCTCTCACGAATGGCATTGCCTATTTGGGAGCCCCAGCAAACATCACTGTAAGTTGAGAGGCAATGGTGTGCATCTGTCAAAGAGGGGGGGAGAGCATCGTGGTAAGCCTCTGTGTCCGAGGAAGGTGGGTATGACATGTAGGTATGGAGGGGATCACCTTTTTCAGAGTAGTAGGAGAGGCCATAATCCATGGTTGAATGAATGTAATGGAGGACGTAGAGGGCCGCGTTGAGATGGCTCTGCAAGGGTTTGTTGTTACATGCGGAGAGAAAGGAGTGGGAAGGGGCTAGATCGGGGCATGTGCTGTTGGCGAGCCACCCAATGGAACCAACAATTCTCTGGTATTTACAATGCTGTGTGACGAGTGTAGGAGAATCATCAGCTTCTTTGGATTCAGGGATAGCGTCAATGGTATACCGGATTGGTAAGGGGTCGCATCAGGAGTAACGTTGCACAGGTGAACGTCGTGCACTTTGACAAGGTGTGATGCAAACCCAGATTGACTGAGATGGACTTTAACTGCCTCAGGGCCAACCAACCACTGGAAATGAGTACTAAGGAACCATTCAACATTGCCCATGAAGTCTACCACAATCCATTGCTGGAGGAGGCATTGAAATTTGTGTTATACCATGGAGTCTGGAGAGAAATATATGAAGTTGTCAACATAGAGACTGAGGGTAAGCTGAGCCTTGGTGGGGGTGTCAGCGGAGTCGTCAGGATCTAAACCCTCCTGCTGAAGAGGCATGGGTCGTATGCATTCTGTTTGAGGCCGAGTGATTCCAAAATTGACATGATTTTCACATACCAATGTCGTGGGCTGCAACGGAGGCCATATAGTGTTTTCTTGAAAAGCCAATATTCATCTTTCTTCGCATTGAGATCACCAATGGGAAGTTTGACAATTGTGAGTTCATCTGGAGGGAGAATGCCATGGCAGAATGCATTCTTGCAGTTGCCCTGGCGGAGTTTGCAGCGTTGCTCAACAGCCATGCACACAAGAAGTTGCATTGTGTCCACCCGAAGAACCGGGGCATATTTGTCGGTCTTAGTCAAGATTCTGTCTTTGTGGTTGCCCAGGACAACAATCCTGGCTTTTGCCCTGTGGGGGTTAAGCAGTTCATCCGGTTTAACTCTGAGGACGCACATAGTGGGGATGGCACAAGGAGCTCCCTTTTCGCAAAGAGCTTGGTAGTCTGTAAGGGATATTTTGTCGTACATGTCCAGAGATTTGAGGGCAGTCTTCTCCTTGCGAAAACTGCAAAGCCACCGAGAGAGCGGTGAGGAGGGAGCGGGGACACTCCCACACGAGGCCCGTGGTGCTGACAAAGTTCGCAATGTCATGTGGATCCGTGGAGCCCCGGATGAATGACGATGCTGAGTGGCCCCGAAGCTGAAGACCATCGAGACAGAGGTGGTGCCAGGTCGAGGGGAGATTTGAAAGGGGAACGCTCCAGTCGGGGCGTTTCTTGTTGATATGAGATTTGTAGCGAAAGCAATAACCACCCTCTGGCATCTGGGTTAGGAAGCCTTTGTGATATCTTCCCTTGTGTTTGTATGTGATCTTGGAGTTAACACGTAGAAACGGCGGGAGAAGATGGGAGGCATCCGATGCATCAACGGCAGGTTTTGGAATGAGGGCCTCCAATTTGGAAGTGGGGACAGACTGGGTGAAGCCATCATCAAACTGAATGAGATAGTGCGGAGAGGTGTGCGGGTCCTGTTGTGGTTTATAACTCATACTAAAAGACACAAGTCTCAGGAGTCCCAGGAAAGGAGTCCTGATTTGGAAAGGGATGGAGCCACCCAATTAGTTTTGTTTAGTATTTCCCCATGTTTTCATATCATAGTTTGTAGAATGACGAATAGGATAGTACAAAGCTAGTAAGAGGAAATTTTGCTATCACACCATCACCGGGCGAGGCCACCCGGCCAACAATAACGTTTACAACAAATGAACATGACAGGGTCAAGTTCTTTCAACAGGTTCATCGGAATGTCCATGACAGTTCCCGAAATTTGAGTATCAGTATCGGAGTCCGTGGCCACCTGCTTGAGGACGGGAGTTCCCGGGGGTAGGGTTCCAAAGCAGGCGGGGAGTTATCGCGATGGAGGGAGACGAAGAGACCCCCACCATATATAATGGAAGGGTACACAGAGGACGGAAGGCGGTAGGCATCAAGGCGGTAGCTGTCTGGCTCGTAGTATTGCTGGGTGCTTGGGTTGTAGATGAGAATAGCATTTGAGGTAGAGGAGCGGCCAATGACAATGCCATCAAGGGTGTGTGCTTGGTGCTTGGAACATGAGGCATCACTGTCCTTGTCATGGTGGAAGTAGCACAGTGAGAAGATAGGAAGCCAAGTTCTTTGGTCCGGGTGCACACCATGCACGAGCATGAAGGGTGACGCAAGCTGGCCCCAGTAGGTGCCAGGGATCATGTTCATCATCCAAGCGGAATGCTTAACTGCGAAGTACCAGAATGTGCGAGGCATCTGCTTTTCCGTTAGATAGGCACGTGACATATGGACCATAATTTTCCAATGGGATTCAACAAGACCATTGGCAGATTGGCAGCCAGCGGGTGTCGCAATGATAGATGACCGTTAAGATGGAGGAATGAGCAAATATGACTGCCAAACAGTTTCTCATCGCAGTTGCAATGGAACTGTGTGGGAAGACCTCCTGCCTCCGAGCAAAATGCGAGGAATGCTGCGATGAGATCCTCATGTTGGAGTGATTTTAAACCAAAGCACCAGTTGTTGGAATGGGTCGCCTGATTGACAAAGATGAGAGCATATTTGAAACCACCGACTGAGATGCAGTCGCCAAAGGTGATATCCAAGTGAATGACATCAAGGTAGTGGTATTGGAGGCAATCGATTTGACCACCACCACGCGCGCATGGGATGGAGATGAAGGCACCAAGGGAGAGAGGGAATTCGCCATTATCAATGAAGGAGCCGTCCTTTGAAGCGGAGATAAGGTGCTTGTAGTTTCGGAAATGTTGGCACCCGTGATGTGATGAAGCTCCTCCGCTGTCCAGTGAGATTTTGTGTTGGATGGGTTGGGGGTGTTGCAGGGCCGGATCGGGGGGAGGGTGGTATTAGGGTCGTGGAGTTTGGAGCGTATGTCATCCTCTGGCATGCAAACAAGGAGACGAGTCGAAGCAGGAGTGGGTGAGGCTGCTGGCGGACTGTCTGAGGCATCATCGTTGTTGGGTTTGATGGTGATGGGTGTGGCAGACGGGGGCAAAGGCAAGATCTGAGTCGGCTGAACGTAGTCAAGCTTGCAGAGACCCACAGATCGACCAAGGGATGTGTAGGTGAGATGGCAGTCCATAGAGGTGTCCACATCAAGGATGAAGTTGTGAAAGAAGACGTGAAACCCAAGACCGTACATGGCGATGTGACCGCATCCGCGCTGTTGCCGATGAGCCTGGAGACTGTAGAGAGGTTTACGGAGATCCGGAACATGCAGGCAGTTCCGAATGAGTATTTTCTTACCATTCAGAGAGATGATGGCCGTACCATGGCCCCTGATAGGTGCAAAGGAATTATTGCCCATGCGCACGCGACGGCCCTCAACCGGGCGGTATGAGACAAAGGCGGTTTTGTCCGGGAGCATGTGGTTGGTGGCGCCCAAGTCGGCGACCAGAAGGGAGATGTGGGTGTCATGTTGACCGGGAATGGAAGCGGCTGGAGAGTAAGGGTCCTGAAGGAGGGCCAGCACGGCCTTATGGAGATAGACCGTGTTGACGCCACAGGGTTGACTGGAGGCCGGGCGCACGGTAGAGGACATGGATGCTGAGTGGATGGCTGGTTGGTCGGCAAGGCGAGGAGTGCCCCCCATGAAGTTGGGAAGTTGTGGTGCTGAGGGAGTGGGTGGAGGCAGGTCCGCGCAAGCCTGGCAGCAAGATGCTAAAGGATTGAGGTAGTCGTGAGAGTGAGTCTTAGGTTGAGCGGGGACCCCGTTGGTGTACATAACCCCATGTGCCTTCCCCTCATAGTCATAGTCATCGCCAGAGTTTTATGCGTCCAGTTCTGCAGCCACTGAGAAACCGCCGGGGAGAACAGTAGATCCGCCTGCCATGTCTGATGGAAACAGAGGCACTGGGGGTGGAGCCGGAGCAGGGGTAGGGGCAGAAGGGGTAGGGGCGACCCGTGCAGTGACCCTGGAGGCTGCCTCCTGGTGGGCCATGTCGGAACGTTTGGCTAGTTGAAGGCCTAATTTCTTAAGGATGGGGCAGTTGCGACTTTTATGGTCAGGGGTTCAAGAGGTGCCATGACAGAACATGCACTTGCCTTTGTTCGCCACGAGCGCATTCTTCCA
Organism: Cyclostephanos tholiformis; assembly: GCA_036939975.1. Lineage (NCBI taxonomy): Eukaryota > Bacillariophyta > Thalassiosirophyceae > Thalassiosirales > Thalassiosiraceae > Cyclostephanos > Cyclostephanos tholiformis. Next base: position 2,489 of record JALLPB010000072.1, on the reverse strand, counting down.
CTAGCCCACGTGGTAGTTGAAGGATTTAGCCCCTAGGGCCTCATAGGCATTCTCGCCATTGCCAGAACCTGCGCCTGCTGCATTGGCCGAAGGGGATGGGCAAGGTAGTTTGCCATCTTTGCCCATGGGGCCCAGGAAGGGGTCCTTATTGTAGTTGATACACTGGTCGACCACTGTTTGGAGGGAGGCCAATGTCAGAGGATGGTGGCCGAGGCAAAATTCCTGGACCACTGCATGGTAGTGAGATAAAAGGGCGCAAAGCATGAAGCCAACCTGGAGTGCAGAATCAATCGTGATTCCCCCCATTTTTAAGGGAAGAGAATGCCATCGAAAAACGGGCCTTGAGGGAGACAACTGGTTCATTGTCAGACTGCTTGATATTGATGAGATCGAAGATATAGCCCAACAAGTCGACCACCCCAGATGGGTGGATTTGGTGCTCGATGTAGTCAATCAGCTTGAAACCCTTGCCATCGAATCACATTTCACCAACAAAGAGATCAGAGACCGTGGGCTCGCAGTAGAAGGCTAGGACCTCCTCCCACCATCCGCTGGCCGCCGCATTGTCGGATGTTGTGATGAGTTTGCCGTCCGGACCAGACCAGTATTGGGCCCGGCGGAGACAAGCGTCGATGATTGTCCTGGCATTGATCCAGGAATCCTTTTCCTTGATGGGCTTGATCCCCAGATCGGAGGGCTTGTCTTTGATGGTGACCTCGGGCATTGGAGGAGTAATAGGAGGTATGGCTAGCGCAGGGGTGGTGCCGGAGGAGCTAGATGAGGCGGGTTGGAGGGAGCCCGTGGCGGAGGATACCACCAAGAGGTCGCCTGATGGAATGAACCCCAGAGGGCAAGAGTAGGGGTGGTGGCGCGGTGGGCCCCTGTAAGGCAAAGTGCCATTGGAAGTGGTAAGGGGAGACACCGAGCTGAGGCTGGAAGGGCTCCCCACTTACGCGAGGGGCGCAGGAGCAGTGGGTTGAAGGAGAGAAGGGTCCATGCCATCGGGATCAACAGGGCATTGGGCGAGAGCCACCAAGGAGGGAGGAGGAGGCCGAGATCTTGTGCCAACGTTGGGGTGGAGTGAATGCCATGTGGAGGGGTTCACCGCCGTGGGAGCAGAACCAACAGAAGGGTTGGACGGAAGTGACAGGAGCCAAGATAAGTTGGGGCCCGCATTGCCACTATAATCATTGTCCCAAAGTATGCGGCGACCCGATGCGAGGATGAACCCAAGGTGGGGGATGTTGGTGAGAAAGGCAATATCCCATGGTCAAAGGTGGTTAGAGCGAAAGAATTGGTTAAAATCGCCGCAGGGGAAGATGTGAACCGAACGACCCGAGCTGTCAAAGTATGCCACCAGAGCATCCAGGTGCATCCGTTTGGACGCCTCAAGGTAAATGTAGCCGAAGGCTGGTAAGGGGGGTGACCTGGAGAATGGCTGGTAAGTGGCGGGGATGGAGGTTTGGGAGGGAGTCGAGTGTTGTCCAAGCTGGGAGAGGAGGGATCTGGAGGCCAACAACGTGGCCAACGTCGAAGGGTTGTGCTGGGTGGCTGTGTGGGGAGCAACACCAACCAGAAAAAGGGGTGGTTGGCTGGATGAGCTTGAGAAAGACCCCCCAGCAGGCAGAGGCATGGGAGGGGAGGGGAGCATATTTTCTTTGATGGGATCCATGGTTAAGGTGCTGAAGGAGTGGGATCCTGGCAGGGATTGGTAGTGTTCCAGAGCTCAACGGGAAAGATGATGGATCCTTTGGCAAAGCGTGGACCCGTGCGTAGCTAGTGGCCGTGAAGGTGGAAGAATTGAACCCAAATAATTATCTCACTGTTGAAGAGGCAGGCACCCAGGGATGGTTGCCAGATATCCCAAGGGTCGGAGGCTTAGGCGATGTATATGGGGGATTCGAGACCCGCGTGTTCGCCGAGTGCAATGAGAGCAATGATCTGATGATGAAGAAGGTCTTGGCATTGGGCATCATCCAGTGGCAGAGCCGAGCTGGACATAGAGATTTTTTTACTTGACTTGACAGCGATGCCAAGGGAAAGAGGGAAACAGTGCCGGCAAGGGCAGGGGGGAACTAAGTGCTCTGTGGGATGCCACCGAGATGGGTAGGCATGGCTCGGGGCAGAGGAAGGGAGTGCAGGAACAATCAGGCTGCTAGGGAGGCCGATCCTCCGAACTCAGAGTAAGGCTCATGACCTGCAGGTCACAGGTAAGTGAGCACTTAGTTTAGTTGCTAAAGTAAGTAAGCGATAACTGGTATGAATAGTAAAACTGTCAGTCTCCTCACGTCCCAGAGTCCCTAACTACACGATAGGGAGCGATAGAGGAGAAGAGTGAGGACTAGAGTACTTAGGGCTCTACATACGAACACCCCCCAATGATTCATGGCGTAGCCATGAAACGGAAAAGGAAGGATGAAGAGACCAGAAAAAGGACTCTAGCTGAACGATGCAAAAGAAGATCGATGCACAATCTGACAATCAACTAA
>JALLPB010000071.1:0-42103 GCA_036939975.1 Cyclostephanos tholiformis | reverse complement strand
GCAGCTTTTTATACAAACGAAAAGCGACACACTCAGGGGTTGGCGGGAAAAAACTTTCGAACGATTTAGCTGTCACATCCTTGCACATTAGCTGTTTCTTATCCCCCGGTCTGTACGGTAGATAGATACGGCAACGGCTCGCTACGATAATATATTATTTTATTCAATGCGTCCTCCTCGCCCACTCCTTCTCCGACCGCCGGAGGGTTGGCGTTAACTCTCGTGGCCATTATTAGCCCCGAATCGTGATGATGAATCAAACTACGCCTAACGAAGAACGCGGAAGAGCCCTCGTCACGTTGGAACTCTCCTCCGCGAAGGAGATGTATAGCGCCCAACAGCACATTCGCGTCATCGTCGTCTCCCGCATTCGCTTTCGTCGCCATTTCGATGTATGCGATGGCGCCAGCGGCGGCGACAACAATTATGGCCATCGCGGATACCCCACTTGCGATGATGCGCGGCACCGTTTGCTTTCGTTTCCCATACGCTGGACCTGTCGTGCCGAGGCGGCGACCCATCGCTTGGGGACGATGGGACATCGTTTACCAGATGCGTTCGTGCGCATCGTCGCCGCCCTCCGTCGTGGCAGGAATAGATTGGTCTTGCGGCAGTGGAGGCGGGGAGCCTGCTGGTGGAACTTGAATACGAATCGGTATGATGATATCGAAAGTGAATGCCGAGGGCCCACATTCCGGGGTATTCCCTGTCATAACGTGCATGGTCGAGGAGAAAAATCAACAGCTATACATGCTTCTTGTGCGGAAGTTGCTGGGTATAGATTAGCACGATTGGCACTGAGCTATAATCATGAATTCGAAGCTTCTCTGTTGACGACGTTATCTCGCAATAATTCAGCAAGCGTTGATTTTGATAACGACAATAATCAAGGTGAAGAACAACAGAATATGAATGAATTCTGGTTGCATAATTCAACGAGAAAAAATGTGAGAATTTACATACCCGAAGTGATATATTTCTCACATGATGATGCGTCTGAGCGCGATAGTACGCCTTGGGCGTTGATGTCTTATTTCGATAATGATGCCAGCAACGAGGTAGAAATTCCACCTCGGCCGTTAGAAATAGAAACAGACGACGGAGGCCCATGCGAAGATATTATCCATTTCGATGATATGCATCCATTGACGAACAGCGCCACGATGCTGCCGTGTTATCACTTTCCATCGACAATGGTAAAAACCAGGCGTGAATTTGGTTATGACGAACCCCATCCACGACACGGACGTGTTCGAACGGACGAATGCTTGAATTACGCTATGATGATACTCCGCGATGTGGTCATACCTATTCAGAGCTTTTTTTTCTCGCTACGGCCGAACGCAATATACCACAAGCGAGTGATGGAGTCTTTGCGCTTTCTTGGGTGTTTCGATTCCAATACCAAGCGGGCGAATCAAAAGCCGAAACCATTTCAATATCATGACATGATAGCCGTGTACCACCACGCGTTGAATCGGCTGTCAAAGGCGAATATGGGATCGAATGACACGGCTAAAGATGACGGGAGGATAGATTTCGTACTACGCATGTTGGATAAATGTCTCAATGCGTTGAGTTGCGAATGGATAGAGACTGGGGGGAGACCACCTCCCTTACCACCAGTGTTGTGTCATATGGATTTACAACCCCAGAATCTCGCCTTTAAGCGCGAGTGTGATCACATCATCAGAAATTGTTGTGTTGCCTCTGTCATGGACTGGGAGGAGGCATGCTATGCCGACCCTCGCTTCGAGATATTGCTCATTTGTCGAAAGGTGTTGGCAAATCGAGAACAGGCCGAAACACTGTGGCGGGCGTATTCAATTTTCGTTCATCAATTCAGTAGATCACTCTCTTTGAAGAGTACGGCGGAAGTACACTGGACCATCGGAGATATTGAACCTTGGCTTAAGCTTGAGACTGTCCATAGCTTATGTACTCTTTCGTTGCAAGCAATGGATCTGCTTGGAGTCGGACGAAGTCCTTGGGAGACCAAACAAGACTTGTGGGGAAAAATTGAGAGAGAGCGGCTGAGGCTCGTACAAATGGGATGGCTTTTCTGTGACTTTTCTGAAACTTTGCAGTAATCCCCTGTATCTCCTATGTCAATAACTCACGCTACCTCACACAAAAATAATTAATCAGCGTAGATTATTTGCTTTTGCGGTGTCAATATTAACCTTCTTGTCTTCTTGCTTATAAAACGTTATTGTATAAGGAAAGAGTGCAAATTGCGCAAATCAGCACTAGTTACCATCAATGGGACAGCATCATATCCCGCACCGATACGGCATGGCAATGCGATACGAGCAAAAATATTGTCATTCCTTGTTCCTGTCTTTGGCGAATATGGTAAAAGGTTACTAGTCTTGGGTGAGAAGCAAGATTCTGCACGAAGCAGTCTTTGCTCAACTGTGCGTTTCTTCTCCTGCTCAAAATTAAAATATGCTCGTGCCGAGGTATAATTATTGGATAGATCAGCAATTGTCAATGATGATAAGACTAAACGACATTCGCTCTTCGCCAAGAAAATTTCGTTCATGAAATCAGTTTCATTTCGTCTGAGATATAGATTATCTAGTCCCGTCCTGGCATTGATGCCTGTTTTGACGTTTAATGGAGCAAGGTTGGATATGGCAGCTCCCACGGCTTTCGATTTCCAATAAACAGATGTTTGTAAGGCCGAATTTAATGCTGGCCGGAACAGTGCAGTCTCGAGGGATACAGATTCCAATAGGACATCTCGAGAAGTCGGCCCTGCAGATTTTGAGCCGGAAACTTGTCCAAATTGATTGGGAGTTGCCTCGAGGTCCATAGAAGATGCTTTTGAAATAGCTCTACTACCACCTGCAGTGCGCAAACGAGATTTGTCCTTTAGGGACCTAATTTCTTTTTCATATTCTTCCCCCTGTTTTTGCATCACATCCAATGCTTCTTGGAGCACCCGGACTTCATCCTTCAACTTATGTGTTTCGGCAGTATCACCTGATGGAGCTGCGGTCGATAACATTGACCCCTTCATAGGAGACATGGACGTTGCCGACGTCACTCTGGTGAGCAAAGTCTCTAGTTCTGCAAGACGGCGGTTCTGCATTTCAATTTCCTTGGATCGAGATGAAAGTTTCTGCAAGTCGATGCGATGTGGATTTTGGAGAAAAAATGACAGATGATGGCGGCGAAAATCCGGGATGATGCATCTGCTTACCTTTTCAAGACTGACAATCTTCGCATTGGCATTCACCAACCTTGGCTCGTTTTCGACTGCCTCGGATAAATGATTCTCAATCGCCCTTGCGCGCATGAGGTAATTCACATCCTCTGGATCCCCATTCATATTCCTCACTTGAGAAACAATCGTAGTCACGCCCTGCCAGGAGTCACCAAACTCAGCCGACAAAAAGTGGTGGTGTTTCATGTCACCCCGGTCAAGCTCAGCTTTCCGAACCAATGCCGCTAGGAGTCTCACCGTAGAGAAGACCTTCTCAAGCAGCGAGGAAAAATTAGTCACATCCATACTGGTTATGGATTGCCCTGAAAGAGCCGTCTTGATGGATTCGAATAGTAAATTTGAGTCAATTCGATACTGATCACACAACTCGTCAAGTGAAGTCAGTACATCATTATTGTCAAGTTTAAGTCCGGGGAGATTATTGCAAACATCAAGAATGGAAGCACAACATTGCTTCGCCTTGGTCAATACGTCCGCGAGATATCGCGGTGTGGCCGGTGGTAACTCATTTTCCGTATCGTCCATAGGACTCACAGCTGAACATAGCGCAGCAGTGGCTCCCAGACAAGCAAATCTACCGAGGGACAGATTTTTCAATGCCTCCCAGCCTGGCGGCTTCCAGTCTACAGGAATGACAGTTTTTCCGCTTTCGTCCCTGGAACCAAACACTGCAAGCCTGGTGTTTTTCACATATTGATCCAAATCAGAGAGCGACGAGCGCATCGGAGACAGGACTCCTTCCGAAATCAACAATTTCAACTGATCGCTCAATGCCAAGTCTAAATCAGTGATTGAATGTAAAATCACACTTCCTAAATCTGTTGAAATCTCTTCACTCAATAAGTCTGGCCACTGTCCTGCCGCAAGTAGCCGCAATGCATCCGTAGCCGCCTCAATAGTAATGCTTGCAAACATTGCCTGATGATTTATAACTGCAATTTGCTGTGAGGCTGCATCCGACAAAGCCATGGAGGTACCCTCTTCTAACGTATTGAATTCTGAAACCGCTAAAGAGCCTTTCTCAATCGCAATATTGAAAACCTTTTCCACAGCAGTCAGCGAAACAGACGCTTTATCAGCTACTTTGGCGAGACTCATCTCACCCTTCACTGCCGCCAATTCTGCCGACACAACCGGGCTTGGCAAAAGAAGTTCCAACCTTTGACTCAAGTATGTAGCGCTACGCGCGGTGATCATTTGGAACGTCGCATCCGCGCTTCTTTTACGCGCCTCGGCCGCATCAGATGCCAGCAGTGCCGCTTGTGCCAATGCTTTTTTGGACGTGGCGAGCAAATTCGCCTTGTCGTCCCTATCATCATCGGTGGCGGCGAGCAACGCGGCCTTTTCTTGTTTGAGGGTGACAATTGACGCTCGGAATTCGGAAACGTACCGCTGGAAGTCCTCTTCGCGACGACGCTGCCTGAACGACGAGAGAGTCATTTATCAACGGGGAAATCCGTTGAGTGAATGGAGTCCTAGAAAAAATGACAAGAATAAATAAACCGCCAATCCCGCGACACAGTAACTTACATTCGAATAGCTTCTTCTAGATTTCTCACTAGCGCATCCCGTCCCTCCAAATCTCGAAGCACCATCTTGAGCTCTTCTGCTTGCACCTCTTCCATCTCGGCGGCGATCTCGGCACTCTCTTCCAGCTCGCGTATGGTACGTTCTAAATTGGCATTTGTGTCCTCAAGATTCCAAACTTTATCGGACAATGTTTCGATCGTTTCCTCCAGGGCAGAAGTTTGATCGATCGTGTCCTTCAGGTCTTGCATTTCAGCCAGCGTGGAGAAGTATCTCTTCCTGAGCTCAGCTAGCTCAGTTCTAATTTCCTCCTTGTCAACTGAGTCCGATTGGTATGTCTTCAGCTGTCTCTGCAATTCATTCCGTTCGACTTCAGATTGCTCGCGTAGACGAATGAGGGCCGTTCGCAGGCGCGTGTTTTGGAGTGTAAGCGAGCGGGCGACATCTTGGGCTGCCCCGTCGTCGGGTGCACCCCCCTCAACATCTCCTTCAAAAGCGCTCGCCTCGGCATTTCTCCCCGCCTCGAGTTGTGCTTTGGCATCTTCTAGTTCAAGCTGGGCACTCTCCAAATCGATTCTGAGCTCCTCGAGCTGATCCTCAAGTGCTTCCTTCTCTTGCCCCAAACCCTCCTTATCCAAAACCAAGTCCTCAAGCGTATTTTCCAATTCCATTTTGTCATTCGCCAGCTCTTCATTCTTGCGCTGCAAGCTTGTCAAGTCAGCACGTAACTTCGCCAACGTGACATGAGAGTGCTCCTGTGACAACGATTTGTCGGACACGCGTTCCTGCAAAATCTTGAGCTCGCGCTGGAGGGAGTACAGCTGAGACATTAATCCCGCCTTTTCCGAATTAAAAATACTGACATCTTCGCTTCTGGCATGTCTTTCGTTCTGGTAGTTCTCATTGGCACGCTCGAACCTTTGCGTGACATTGGACAGGCGTTCCTCGGTATCAGATAGCCGATGGCTCAAATCGGCATTGGCGATGGTCATATCGGCCAATTGCTGCTTGAGCTCGTTATTCCGCTCGACGAGTGCGCGCGAAACTGCCGCGGCCGCCTGATTAACGACGTCCTCCTCCTCATCACTCTCCTCCTCATCATCATCATCATTCTCATCATCGTCCTCCTCGTCGCTATCGTCGCCATCATTGCGATCATTTCCCTCTAATTTCATCTCGCTGCCCAGGCTGCGCCTGGCGCTCCCCCTCCCCCCGGGACTGCCTTTTGCGGGGGTCCCCCTCGGCGTCGTCGTTGCCTGTTGCGCGCCGCCCCCCCTAGCCTCTGTCATCGCCAGCGCTCCCATGGCGTACATCCTCACCGCATCGTGGGTGCTTTGCTCGGCACCCTTGGACATGAAATCCAACGACGATTGCAACGACGCGCACTCAGAGTTCTTGTTCCTCAATTCCGTCTCGAGATTGGCTATCTTGCCATGCAGGCGCGCAAGTTCGGCGCGGTAGCCGGGAGTTGCGGACGTTAAGTTGATCTTGGGGGGGGGTATGGCGGTCGTCTTCTCCTCCCCTCCCCCCCCCGTCTCTCGTTCGTGCCATGCGTCGTCGACGTCGTTCGATTTGGATTCGTCATTCCCCCCCCCCCCCTCGCCCGTTCCCATACCTGCCTTGTCATTCACATCCGTCCCGTTCGTCGCGCCGGATCTTTCCCTCGCGCTGAATATCCCCCCTCCTCCCCCCCGTTCCCTCGCCAGGGCCTCCCTCTTGGCGCGCAGTTCGTCCACCTTGCTCATCCCCGACGTCGCCGTGCCCCTCCCGGGCGTCGTATTACCGGATGACGCGACCTCGACGCCCTTCGAAGGGTTGGCCCCGATCGCCGTCCCGCTCCTCGTCGTCCTCGTCGTCGTCGTTCCCACCCTCGCCGCCACCCCGCCGGGGGGGGGGACACCCACGGCATTGTTGTTGGCCGCGCTCAATTCCCTCCGTAGCCTCATTAGATCGAGCTTACTAAGTTTGCGCTTGCTCACGGTCGACCTCCTGACGAACATCCCATTCGTCGCGGCGTTATCCCCCACCGACCCGACGTCGAAGTACCATACCCCCCTTACTGTGCCATCGTTCTTCCCCCTGCCGACGGACGGACCCGTTAGTCGGATGCCGATCCAGTCGTCACCGGGAGCGAATTGCACTGGACCGAGATGGGCGACGATGCCCTCGAGGATCGGCGACGACGACGACGACGATGAAGACGACGATGGCGACGATCCTGATCCGGAGACGGATTCGACCGTCACCGGATCATTAAGCTGGAGGGGCTCGTTGTCTTCCGACATGGTCATGAAGAAAATTGGTAGTTTGGTAGGTAGGTAAATAGAGGTAAATAGGTAAATAGGTAAATATGTAAATAGGTAAATAGGTAAATAGGTAGGTAAAAAATAGGTAAATAGGTAGGTAAATAATAGGTAGGTATGAAGGTACTCGGAGAGCCGGTAAGTAATGCCTACCTACAAGTACATTCACACCAAGGACAGACCAGAGCGCAACATCACCATCATATCACGTGAGATTACTTCAAAGAAATTTTTGTAAGGACATAGTAGTAATAATTATGGCGACGATCAGCTCCTCCCCGTCGACCACCGCCCAGCGGGGACGTCCGTGCGGCGACGGCGGCAACGGCGGCGCTTGGGGTATTCGACGCCCGATCGTCATCCTCCGCCTGGCGGCGACGGTCGCGGCGATACCGATCCTAGTCGTTCGATCGTTCCAACAACCGACGACGATTACGACGAAAACCACGACGATGTCATTCGTCGTACCGTCCCATCGCCACCGCGATGGCGTACGAATGCGCCGAGGTTCGATGACGTCCGTCGGTCTCGACGACGATGCGATGCCGTCGTACGAATCGGACCCCGCTCGACGGAAACGACGACCTCGACGGGCCGACGCGGGAGGGGGGGGGGACAACGATGCCGCCGGGAGGTATAATGGGGGGAACAGGAGGCGGGGGGGGGGGAGGGGGGGTAGGAAAGGGTCGTCGACGATGATAACGAACGAGTCGTCGGAGGTGGAGGTATGGAGGATATACGGGATAGACGTCTACCCCGATGACCTCGTACGGGGTACGTCGTCGTCGACGTCGTCGGAGGGGGGGTCGACGTCGACGTCGACGTCGCTCCCGCCCGATCGCGCATACCTCACGCCGCCAGTCCTATCGTCGCTGCTGTCGCGCTTGCGGATCGATAAGACCGAATTTTACCCTCTCCCGTCGACGTCGTCGTCGTCGTCGTCGTCGTCGTCGTCGTCGTACCCGCTACTACCACCCCAGCTCGCCGACGCTCGCGTCGTGCGTCGATCGATCGATGCGCGCAGGCGCAAGGGATCGGATCCCAAGTACTCGTACGTGATCGACGTGACCATCGCCAGGGGGATTGACGCGGAACGGGAATTGAATTTGATACATCGGCCGGGAAGGACGGAGCGCGTCGCTTTCGTACGGGGGGGGCCGAGGAAGGGAATGACGGCGGTCGACGATCCCATCATCATCGCACCGTCGTCGTCGAACGACGGTGCGACCGACGACATCCACGTCGGGAGGCCGAGGATAATCATCGTCGGGGCGGGACCGGCGGGACTGTTCTGCGCGTTGTCGTTGGCGTCCACCGGAAAATTCGTACCGATCGTGCTTGAGCGGGGGATGCCCGTGGAGGCGCGTGGGAAAAGCATCGGCGCGCTGATACACAGGAGGGAGATAGATCCGGAGTCGAATTTCAGCTTTGGTGAGGGTGGGGCGGGTGAGTTTCCGATGAAAACGAATGATTGATGGGGAAGATGCGAACGATGATGCGATCGCGTTTGTTATGCAGCCAAGTGAAACTTTGCCCCCCCCTTCCGCTTGTCCTTGCTCTGTATCGTGGTGCAGTTTGTACGTTTTAACAAAGCTGAACTTTGACAAACCGACCCTATGTCCGTTTTTTCTTTATTCATATCTATGCACAAGGCACGTGGAGCGATGGGAAGCTCACGACGCGGATAGGTCGGAACAGCGGTCCTGTGAGATTCGTCCTCGAGACGCTGGTCAAGTACGGAGCACCGGAGAAGATCTTGGTCGAGGGGTGAGAGACGCCGACATGAATTGAAAATTATCTCGTCTGACTTTGACCAAACTTCCAGAGTTCGAATTACTTATACCATTCTTAGCTCGCCGCACCTTGGAACGGACAATCTAGTGAGGCTACTTCGAAATATGCGAACCGATCTGAGATCGATGGGCGGAGAAATACATTTTGGCTCTCGGTGCGTCATAATGCATACTTCGCTTGTCGTTTTCGCCCATTGATGCAACTTCTTTTCCTTTTCCGTTCTCAATGCGATCTCGTCTTTCGTTCCCTTCCCCCCGCACATACAGAGCCGATAAATTTCACATTAAGGACGGTACAATCGAGGGGGTCGGCGTGACGTGCACGTCCGTGAACGAGCGGGCGCGAGCCAACAATAGTGGAGGGCGGGAAAATTCGACGTCGCAAAGAGAATCGAATAAGATATATTTTAGTGGAGATGCCGTCGTTCTTGCCACCGGACACTCGGCACGAGATGTTTACTACGAGTTGCATGAATCAGGCGTCAAACTAGAAGCTAAGGGATTCGCGGTTGGATTCAGAGTCGAGCATCCTCAGGTACGGTCCTTAACCGGAGTTCATGTCTTTCGTTGTTACTTCTCTCTCCCCCACCACGTGACGCTTGAAATTTCATCCATTTGTTGCTTTTCCCGCAAAATAATTAGCGTCTGATCAATGAGATACAATACGGAAAAGACTGGGGAAGTAGAGTCATCACAAATCGTATATCAACTGACTCAGTCAACGCCGAGTATTTTGCGAAGGATGCAAATCACTCCAACTCGCACGAAGGATTTCTGCCGGTAGCCAATTATCGACTGGCTACAAACGAAGCATTTGATGGAATTTCCAACAGGGGGGCCTACTCTTTTTGCCAATGCCCAGGTGGACAGATTGTTCCCTCATCGACCGAAAAGGGGGAGCTCTGCATCAATGGGATGTCATTTAGCAAGAGGGACTCTCTGTGGGCAAACAGCGCTCTAGTTGTAACGGTATCGCCGAATGATTCCATATTAGAGCCATGGTCGGCACATGGATGTCTTGCTGGCCTGGAGTTTCAGCGCGACATGGAACGGAAAGCGTTCATGTTAGGGGGAGGGGACATGAGGGCACCAGTTCAACGGCTGACTGATTTTGTGGATGGGAAGTTATCAGAATCTGTACCATCTTCATCATATCGACTCGGTGTGAAATCAGCTGAATGCCATAATATATACCCAGCGCCGCTATACCATGCAATGAAAAATGCTATCGTGACAACATTCGACAAGCAAATGCCGGGCTTTCTGTGCGATGAGGCGCTACTCCATGGCGTGGAGACGAGAACGTCCAGTCCAGTCCGTGTTCTCAGAGATAGCACCACGCTCCAAGCTATTGGCGTCGACAATCTATTTCCGTCGGGAGAAGGTTAGAATATCAATATTACTACGTTAATGCCCCATCTATTTCCTTAACGACTCTCATCTTTCCTTCCTTCAGGTGCTGGATTCGCTGGTGGAATTGTTTCAGCTGCCGTGGATGGCTTGTTCGTAGCTGAAGCCATAAAGGCAAAGTTTTATGCCAACAATAGCGAGAGCATATTTTTCGTTGGTAGTACAGCCTCTGTCGGGTTTGATTATTAGTCATTCATCGATACGCCATGTAACCAAAATTTATTTTCTGTGCCGTGATATTGCTACTGAAATATGATGAGAAACAAAGAGATTCCGTGACTATTCCATCCATTTGGACTCAGTCCCCTCATCTCATTAATTCCCAGTCTACCACCTTTGAGTACACGACTTCTTGATTGTCATCAGCCCATATAATTTTTCAGCAGTCCCTCGCATAAAATGAATGAGTTGGTGTCCCGTATCCATCTGCTTATATTGTTGGGCTGTGCATGGAGGGGTCATTCCATAATATGTCATCATAGTGCCATTCTCAAAGCCTCCTATCATGTTCACGGTACCAATGAGTGGCCTCTTCTTCAAAGGGTTCGGTATCATAAACAAGGTGGCCATGTAGATTGTTGGTGACAAGGCGGGTGGTTTTGGCCCCTGCTGGAACTGGTTCATGGGTGAAGACAATCCTCTTCTTTTTGTCATCATTTCGTTTGGAGTAGGCATTTAAAGGCTGCCGATTCTGGGGGGAAAAATGGCATTGTGGATAGTCGTCCACATATATATCTTGTTTATAGCTCCTTCGAATTTGAATATGTTAATAACCTGCGTCAAATAAAAGAGAATGTCACCTCGTGTTCTTCCAAAGGCAAGTCGTATGTTGTCATTTTCTCCCCACACAGAGTTGATGTGTGGGGTGTAGTCATATGCACTGGCAAGGAGGAGTGTAAGTCTTGCAAAAATTCTTACCATATTGGTGATGTTCTTGTCTGGTACCGTTTGCATGTCAATCCATATCATATTAATACAGTAGCACATCTACATCCTGAAGAATAAGGTTTCACTATGCACTTAGGGATCATGTGGTGGCCCAGGTGTCACAATCAATGCCCAGAATCAAGTAACAAAAAGATTTATTCAGATCACTGAAAATCTTACAGTTGTGCTCTGTCTCATTGTCAAGTTTGGTGCCTCCTGAAGGAGAGATGCCATTGTCAATCATAGGTGATGGTGACAACAAAGAGAGCATGAGTGCAAAGGACGTGCTCATTCACAATGTAAACATCTTCATAGCTGATGATCTCAACAATTTGTCCTGGGATAAACTCTTCATTGAACATTTTGTGGTCATTCAATCCTCTGTGGGAAAGATGTTGTTGACATTGTTGGGTGCAGAGGGCGCTTTCAGGGGATGGGGTTGATTTTGTGCATAGGGGGGATAGGTGTTGAGGACTAAAGCATGGTGGCTTGAAAGAATGATGGTATGGTGGTTGCTGGTGGTTTTTGAACATAAAAGATTACTTGGTCTGCCAGATTCTATAGTAGTTTTTGTACCCAAAAGACAGGTCACTCGATGCAACCTGACCAACACCATGAAGGCCCTTTGAGCAACCACTAAACATAATGGCTGAACACCCATCCCACTTCACCAGTTGCCATTTCACACCATAGCCTTGCAAAATGCCTCTCAAAATTTTTGCAATTCAGAGGACCTGCTGCTGTGGCATGGGATCAGCAACCTTCTTGACAGATTGCCCATTGCCAACAAGGCAGTGGGGACTTTCAGCCTCATGTCAAGATCAGGGTTGTGCCGGAGAAGAGTGTGGCACATTATAATTATAACTTGTTGATAACATCTCTGAGTTGTTTGTGTTTGCATGGGCACAGAGGGTCAAACATACCAAGGTACCAATAGCCTCAAGAGGGGTTCAGCAAAGTACTACAGGTCCTTTAATAGGCACCATTTTTACAAAGGATGTGCAAAATTAAGTTGCAAAAATTGAAAATCAAAATTTTCAAGCTAACTAATATGATGTTGTAACCCCTCTAAATGATACTAGATGCTATTAGTAATGACATTGCTGTGTTCCTTGAAGAATGGAGGGCATGACAGAATATTTGTTTTACCCATTACTCCATCTAATTGTCAAGATAATAGGGTCACAAGGAGGGATGCATGAAATTGGCCCCGAGTAGTTGATAGGGCTTGGTTGTTTCTTGGAATTTCATATTTGTGGCAGATAGCACTTCACCGGGTGGTACCATAGGATAAACAGTTAAAGAAATACTCAGTTTGAAATCACAAGAAAGGAGTATCACTACATGTACCCAAAACACCCAATTTAACTGCTTCCTATACTTTTATACATCTTTGATAAGATAGCCAGCTTCCACTCTACAAGATAGCTTAATTGATATCCAAGACTCTTATTGCACCTGCCGCACACTTGTTGTCATGGTGATGTCGTGGTTGTGAGGAACTATTCAAACTATTTCATCTACATGGCACTTTTTGCTTCCCACTTACAAGACAGCATGATGTTCTTCTTGATTACTTCTAAAAGCTGTGTATCCAACAGTAGATGCATGTAAGCCCCTGTTACTGGGCCAGTTTTATCTCTCACTCCAAGGCACCAAGTCCAAGACATAGTATTTTGAGGGAGTCATATGTATGGTCCTCCCTCTTGTTCAGGTATGTAGCCGCTAAGACTGTCCACCTGTAGAAGGTGCACAGACGGAGATGTCGGGGTCAGGGGGGCGGATTATTGCTCATGTTTGTTTGGGTTAGTCTTTGTTGTGGGATCTAGATTGTCCATTTGGTTCATTCGGGGAGGCATGGAGGGTTCACTTGGGGGGTTGTATGATAGTGGGGGCTCCATCCTGGATGCGGCAATTCATCAGGGCAGGGGAGGATGGTGTTGTGTCTGTCAATCTGACACCCAATGAGCTGGTCCCAGTATTATTAGACAGTTGCTTCTCATATCCAGTGCTTAAGGGATTCATAATTGTTGATGGTGACTTCAGGTATGATGCCAAAGAGGAGGCAAAAGTTTTGCACAATGTGGTCCTTGATTGCAAGAAGTAGCTACCTGTTTTTCTGATGGCATCAAAACATTTGGTTAGATTTGTTGTGCTCGTTTGTTGGGTGGTCTGCAAACTTTTTTCCAAGGAAGTCCAGTTGGCAGGAGCAACCATCGTGCTACTGATCTGCTATGGTGCATTGTAAACATTCTTTGTAAATGATAATTTTTTATTCGTTCCTCATGTACTCTTGTCATCAAAACCCAAGGGATGTGTTGAATATTCTCTGTTTTCGATAAGGGGCATCCTTCGCTTCAGGTCAGCGCATGCCATTAAAGCAAGCTAAGTGGAGATGTTGCAGTCCATGAACATAACATAGTCTTGTTATTGTGCATTATCTTTGCAAATACACCATATACAGCGCGTCTGAGAATTCGAACACTCTATTCCTCAGAAATGTGCTCTGCGCTAAACGACGGAGGTTCGAAGAGGCTGACCCAACCGGTCATCGCCCCTGGGACATCCTTCTTATCGCTGCGACGGGCATTACCCTCGGCCAAAACAACCTCCACGACTCGGCCGCGAACACATCCGTCTTCCACCCTCGTTTCGACCACTCGCACTCGCGAGTTTTCCTCCAGTCGAGCAACAACAGCTGTCGCATCCTTCCTAACGTCGCACGTCAAGTCCGCCGGACATAACAAACGGTAAGTTCCTATGGGCACGAGTTCCGCATAAGATTCGTGTCGGAAGCTCCCGCTAAGGCGCAGACTACCACCCGAGGCACCGACGGACACGATGGACAGCGTCGCGTATCCTCCCGACACAATCAATCCGCGGACCGCGACGGAGTGGGACATACCGTCCTTCTCCTCAAACTCAATCCTCGTGGCGACGACTTCGATGCACTGTTTGTTGTGGTTGCGTCACGTAAAAAACTATCATGAAGCGCCGATGCTTAAGAGCGAAAATCACTTGAGAACGAATGTCACTCACCGAGCCGGGGGACAATTTTGACTTGGAATTTGCGGCATCGCGGTTACAGAACGGATCCTCAGCCGTAACAATGTACGCGCCCAGAGGAATTGGAAATGCGGCCAACGACCCACTGTCAATTCCACCCACCTCTCCCCCATCCAGGGTAATCCAACCTAACTTGAATTTCTTCCGGGGTTTACCACCGAAATCTCCCCCAGAGTCCGGGGGCACGATCACTGGCACCATGCACCTCGCGCGAACCACCTGCTCTCCCACACTATCGCCAGGGGGGGCATTCGTCATTTCTATCGTGCGACGTCCAACATTCTTCGCGCAATCGCTCGCCTTTTTCCTCGTCTTCTTCATCATCAAAACCTGGGTCTCAACCACTTCGATGCATTGGCCGGGAACGAGGATATCGATCGCGTTCGACTCATCGTCCAGCGCATCGGTTAAGACTAACTGCCCAACGCACGATGACGATGACGACTCTCCGACGACGTCTCGATCATCGTCGGCATTGCCGATGCGATATACTCCCAAGGGCAAAGGCTCACTCCACGGACCCTCATCCTCGTCAACGGCGGCGGAATTTGCGGACAGCGCGGTCTCAGGGCGGCCTGCGTCCATACTTCTCCGACCGATCACCTCGTCCCGCTCGTAGTTGTCGACGCTCCCAGCCCACTGGAGACTTATCCAGCCGCCGTACTTTATCGTGGTGAGAGGTGACGTGGAATCGAGCGAGGCTCTTCGTTCGCGTCCTCGTCCTCCCCCTAATCTGGGAATGGCCGCAGCGGTAGCGGGAGTGTGATGATTCGGCATCAACTGATCAAACAATTCCGACGCGAAGAGTCCCGAGGAGCCGGCGCTCGACTTCCTTCGAAAGACGGCCATCGCCTTCGTAGGAGGTTGATGATGCGGTATCGGCATATCTAACGATTCCGACGCGAATAGTCCTCCGGAGCCAACACTTGATCTTCGCCGGAAGGCGGTCATAGCTTTCTTCATCGCCCTCGCTCCCCGTCTCTTCCTGCCGTCTAATGCGCCGCGTTGATGTCGTCGCTGCTTCTCCGGACGCGCCATGGCCCTCTCCCTGACCTCCTTTTCTTCTAGGTACAGCATCAGGTCGCGATCGATTTCCGTTTTTAACTCCTCTTCCCAGACTATCCGACCCCGAACTCGACCACCGTGTACCCTCGTTTCTATGACTTCTACGTACGATCCCGGCGGCAATACTAGATCACGCGTTATCACGTCGGTAACGATCTTGAATTTATCGTCATCCCACCGTCCCCCTCCCGCCTTCTTTCTCCTATTTCGCTTCATAGTAGTCTTAAGCTTACTCGGTGCGGTGGCAACCTTTGCGCCGAATTTGCCACCAACCTCCTGATCTATCAACGACTTCCGTAAGATCTTGCGCTTGATAGTGTTGGACCTACGGTGCACGTCGACCGTGACAACCAGCCCTGGAGGGGCGCATTTTATCCTATGTACACCGAGGGGGACGCACCATCCGTGATTATTCCGAATCCGCGATGATGACATCATTGGCGCCGCTCCTTGATTGGCGATGGAAGACGACGGGTTATATAACGGGGTCGATGACAGCAAGGACGGCGCCGGGATGGGTTCGATATTTTCGTCAATGCGATCATCGGGAACGACGCCGACAACGGCAACGTGTCGCGCGGGAGCCTGCAACCGAAATATCGCGCCGTCTCGCGTCTTGGTTGTGGGCGTCAAGGTCGAGAGTAATCCATCGTTGATGATCATCTTCTCAACGGCATCATTGCCCCCGCCTATCATCTTTATTCTCGAAATGACCTGCCGATGATCGTGGTAGTCGTCATTATCCTCCTCATCCGACAAGAGGGTTATCGAACTGTTAATTCCCTGATCCCTCATGTCGCCGACCGCTCCATCCCCCTCTTCACAATCCTTCTTTATCACTATGATCCGATCGACGACATCGTCACCCCGATCGTCGTCGTCGTCGTCGTTATAATCATCACCATCGTAATTGTCGTCATCGTCGTTGTCAAAGACATCGTCAACGTCTTCTACGTCTTCGCCATTGTCGTCGACTAAATCTTCAACCGCGCCTTTCCCGACACCGTACCCGTACCCGCCCTCACACCCATCCCGTTCCTCGTCCTCCATCGGCAACTCATCAACATACCTCACCCAACTCTCCTTCCTGGCCTTATCGATCGCCATCCTTACCAATCGGTCCTCGGTTAATTGCTCGTGTGTCAAGGGTTTGCCAGACATCGGATCTAAATTCTCCAATATCAGGTAACGCAATATCGCCCTGCGTTCGTAGGTATATCCGCATGGTGTGATGACCGGATCGATCATTATCGATCGTGTCAGCGGACAGAAGAAGTAACTCGGTATAACGGATGGATTGACCCCCAATTTCGTCGGATCGCGATGGAGCGTGTTCCCCCTGGCATTCTGCAAGTCGTTCAATTCGTCGAGGCGGGTGATATGACCCGGGGGGAAGCCGAGGGATACGTCGTCATCATCGTACTCGTCGTAATCGTTGTCGTCATCATCGTAATCGCGATTCTCGCGATCGGACGACCTCGTAGACACCTCCCCGCCGTCGTCCCCCGAATCGTCGTCGAAATCCCCGTCGGTGTTATCGGCTACGCCCGCGGTTAGCGACGAGGTCTTCCTGTGAAATTCCCTTTCATTGCCGCCGCAGCCGCCGTCTTCGTCATCGTATCTCCCGCCACCGTGCCCATCGACGAGCGGGATCGATCGCGCGGACAACGACAGCGCGAGGGACGAGCGGCAGCTTCCGTCGTCGTTGTCGTCGTCGTCGTCGTCGTCGCTTTCGTCATCGTCGATGTAGCTGTCGACGCTTTGGTCGTTGCCATTAACGTAGCCGTCGTCGTCGTCGTCATAATCGTCGTCGTTGACGTGGCGGTAATAATCGTGGGGATGGTCCGAGCGAACGGAGTCGTCGACTCCTTCGCTCTCTATCATGGTGATGATGAAAAAAATATTGTGGCTTCTTTGGCATGGGGGAGAAGTTGGAGGCTTAACCTCTCTCTGTGTTTTTGTTTCTTTTTGTTCTCGCCACTACTTTACCAACATACTATGAGGCCGTTCCACAGGCCAAAAATTTTTGAAGCCTCTTCGTAATAAACGTAGAGGAAGTAGTACCTACCTCAAGTTACGTGACTGAACCTGGGTTTGTCGACCCCTTGACATATTTCCGCTTCTCTCCTGGGGACAAAAAATGTCACCCTAGGAGTGGGTGGGTGGGCCACTAAAAAACTACTACTACTACTCCCTACCTCAATCCCATCATGGTCCATATGCTCCTAATGCTGAATGAGCCCTTGCTGCAGTGTAGCAGACCACGTGGCCCCCTCGGTCTGTCCCTCACCACAATAAAACACAAAAAATACACCAAAAATACCGCCTGTGTCGACATAGACTACAATACCACCAGACTAAATATAGTGTGGGATGGAATGCCCGGAACTTTTACAAAATTGGGGTTATGACCTTAAGTCCAAGTGCAAAACTGGTTGTCTATGATGTATTCCTTGACTACCCATAAGAGGATTTTGGATGTCATTGATTGGAATGCAACCCCCGGTGCATTTCCCCGCATATTTTGCACCATGAAATTAGGCGTAATGTGGGACATTCAATTCCTACATATCTTTTGGTACACTTTTTCTATGGGGTTTTCCTTAACAGGTTAACCACTATAAGGTTC
The DNA here is from genome assembly GCA_036939975.1 of Cyclostephanos tholiformis. NCBI lineage: Eukaryota > Bacillariophyta > Thalassiosirophyceae > Thalassiosirales > Thalassiosiraceae > Cyclostephanos > Cyclostephanos tholiformis. The sequence goes on along the minus strand of JALLPB010000071.1, from coordinate 24,151 downwards.
TGGCGGGAACCTAAAATTTTTAGTAAAAACTCCCACAGAACACAAGAATCCCCACCATGGCGAGTGTACGCAAACCGGACGCGGACAAGTGGTTGGGGGAGGTGCCGTTCGAAGTGATTTACTAGAATTGATTGATTGATGGTGTATAAATTAATTTATTAGCTACTCAATTATCTAAAAAAAAATGAAATGTAATTGACAACGAATCTGACGGCCATGCCGCCAGGTTAATACGATGCGAGCCACATCTACCGACACGGCGTTTTGAGAGCTTCATGCAAAGCCCTTAAACGCCACCACCGGGCGAATGCTCGCGCCGTATCGGCCCGGTTGTCGTCATTGTCGTCACAATGATAACACAACACACAACTAACTTTAAGCTAGCGATTATGGTACTTTTTTACTAACAATAGCTACCTCAAATCGAGGCACGGAAAGGACCCTCTACTCAACTCATCAAAGTGACAAGCTTCGTAGATTGCAGAGTGGGCATGGCTGTAGCCAGATAGCTCAGCTAGTCGGCATTACCCTTGGAAGGCTGAGGTGACAGAAATTGGCGGAGGAATTAATTTTTTTCCAAAAATCAAAAAAATGTGGTCGCAGATATGCGACGACCGCGGTTAAGCTGTTAATGCATAAAATCATGGACAGACCCGATCGACAAACTTGAAAGAAATCATTGATCAAGTACACACTTTCACTTACTATTACAATGGGATGAAACTCCATAGACCCAACATATGACACATCAATCGATGCAGAAGGGTCTTAGTAATTAATAGTAAGTCATCCAAATCATCCCATTAACTAATCTCTTGAAGTTGTAGCGCTGCACATGAAATGTCCAACATTTCCCCTGTCTTAGCACGTAAAAAACTATCCCAGATTATGCCTAAGAATGGCACCCTACCTAGTTCTTACAGACTGTCCATACACTCTCCAAATTTATCTGGCGACCTTGTCCACCAAACATATAAAATAGGTTAGACCCCATTTGAGTCTTTCCCGCCAGCATTCCTTTGCTCACATGCTGGACCATTAAAATCACGTTCTCCACCCCCCACAAATCATGCACCACTGCCAATTGAACTCCAGAAGACCTCAGGAGTTCTGCAGTCTTTATCTCTCTCAGCAGCAACTCATCACCCGGTTGTTTGTCAACCTTGGTGGGCATTTCCATGTCTCATTTCACATCAAAATGGGCAAGGACGACATAAGATATATCGGTTAGATCATATCCTGAGGTATCACCTCTTCTTGTGAGCTGCTGTTTCCAAGTAATGAAATAAGGCATGGTTGCTATGTGTTTTTTATGATCTACTTTGCTATTGTTTGGTGACGGGCAGTTGCGAGAGGGGAGGCTCCTGGATTCCTCGCTTTGGCTGCCTCTCCGATTTCAATGACAAAGGGGGAGGCCTTTGTGCGCGCCTATACTTCTGTGGGCGCGCGGGCCTCCCCCCTCTTTCCACTCCTCGCTGTAGCCTCCAATTAACACACCCCTGCCCTGCGATGCGGGAAACGGATATTACGTGTGTTTCAAAAAAGAGGAAACGGATAAAAATACGATCGACAATCACGGGGGTTCTCAGACAAAAAAAATTATGATGCTGAAATTAGAGCACAAGAAAAATACGAGCCTTTAATCATGAAATCAAACAACATCATCATGTGGAGGATAGTAGTTGGCAGAACAATGAGATCAAAGTTGATGTTCGTTGCCCTGTGCGGAAGCGTCGTCACCATCGGATTGGGCCATTATTTCGTCGAGAATATAAAACCGCAACTACAGGCAAAGACAGAAATCGACGACGCCGTCCTCTACGAAAGCCATTTCCGCCCTCATCCCATCACTGCATCGAACACGACGAGAAAACGTCGACGGCGACGTCGTCGCCGCAATGCCCGTTCCGATCCAGGGGAATTAAATGCAAGAAAAGGGGAGCGTGCCGACGACTATTCGTCGTCGCGATTCCCGATCAGGACTCACATCGTGACGCAGGGTGAGCCGCGCACCGCCACCACGTTGCTCTTCAACATGGTCGGCGTGAGTTATTTCCTCTATCTCTTCGAGAACGAGCCCGAGAAAATACCGGACGTGCAATTAAAATATTATAAACGACATGATGGTCGCAAGGTCATGAGAAAATCAAAGTCGCCACACATCTTCAAGACTCACAGTGATTTGGGTTATTACCTCAGCGAGAACGCCGTAGTTTTTGCAGCCGCCGAGAATAGGAATGAAGCTGTGGAGATGAGAAAAACTCTGGAAAAGGATGGGCATACGGTTGCATTCGTTCAAGATATGGAGACACTGAAGGAGGACGGACTCGCATCGCTGGTGAACGTGTACGTCGCGGGTTACGGACTGTCTGAGAAATACAGGTCGAGCCTTAACGACTACTTTTCCAAGTGGGAAATACTTCGCCAGTGCTGCGGAAAACAGATGTCGATGAAATGGCGCAATGAGATGATGCCCGAGAAGTACAAAATTCCAAGCATCGCTAGTAGTCACCCCATTTGTTCCAGCATAGACATCAATGGGGTAGAACAAGCCTTCATGAAAACCGAACTGTACTCCCTGATTGAGGAGTATCCCAGCGTTCGAGGATTAAACAAGGCTTCGTTGAAGGATGGCAGCCTGAATGGGACGTACTGCTCTTCCTACAATTATTTGGTTCGAACGCAAGGCTTGAGTTTTTGGGGAACCCCCGGTGGTAGACCTAGCAGGACCAAATTAGATGGAGCCATCAAGTCGCAACTCAAACTGGGGAAAAAAAATCTAAAGCCGGAGGCTTATCATCTTTTACCACCGAGTGACAAGCCTATGAACAAGCTCATGTCGGAATGGATGAGGCGAACAACGGAAGAAAAGATGTCTTGGCTCAAGGCAATATTGGCAGCACGAGAAAGTGGAGTGACATTGAGTGACTACGGTATTGAAACGACCTCGTCGAAAGACGGAACTATCGACGGCTTCTATAGTGGGCAAGATAACACACCAGATGTATCTGAACTAAGCGACGTCTTGAATGACAAAGAGCCGGAACATATTGGTGCAGAAGGTATAGCCCAAGATAATCATCTGGAAGCGCACCATAGACAGTTCGACGACACACGCGCTATATTCCTGATTTCGTTCGGCGATGAAGCTGCAAAAAGTTCTCTCGTGGAGAGATGTATCCTATCGCTGCGCCGGAGGGGAGCTTGGGACGGATACGTCGTTTTACTCACTGATGCTCCACAGGAACGATATGAAAATGTATGGGATGAAAATGTGATTGTTATGCATCCTCTTGGAAAGCATTTGAAAGCTCCCGATGGTTCGCCGTTAGAATTTACGGAAAATAATTTTTCATTGAAATCTAAGCGATTCAAGACATTCATTATTGATTATATTGGAATGGACAAGAGACTAGATTCGGTAAGGTTGATTTACTATCTTGACATTGACATCATGGCGGGGGGTGCTCTGGCTGATCTCTTCATTGGACTGGAAAGTAAGTACGATGTTTCACTAGAAGAGAGAGACGGAGGGCTATCAAAGCTGTATTTTTTTACACCACTGAGTGAAGAATGGCCCCTGCAGGGTGGAACTTTCATCGTAGAGCGCATGTCATCGAGATATTGCCTTGAGTTGTGGCGAAAAGAAATCGATGAAATGACTCTTTCGGGGAGAGGGCGGGATCAGGATGGTTTGCGAAATATATATCAGCTCGTCCAATCTGGAAAAGAAACGACGTGCGAACTGATTAAGATGGACAATGATAATTTCATATCCTTTCCAATTCCAAGGACATTCGATAAAATCTCTCGCCAATCAAACTTCCCAAATCTGATTCACATAAGTAACTCCGTCTTTGCCAAGTGGATAGACGAAGAGGCGCAAACAGATTATATTCATAAAGTCTTGCAGCTCTCGGAGGAAGAGAAGCTATCAAATAAATACGGCAAGGTTATCATCAACCCGAAGAAATCTGATATGAAGCGTTAAAGCTCTTTTGCGTAAATCACGACACAGGTTTATGCTGCGGCTCATGTCAGCGGCGCTGCAACTTTCTCGAACATGATTCATTTTTCAATTCTCTGACACGTCAGAATCGCTGGAAGCCGAATCAAGCTCTAATTCTTTGGTCCGACCAGCTTCGCTTACATCAAGAATGTGTGCACCAATAAATTTATCCAATTTTATGCTGTCCGGTAGATGAAGTATATTGATAAGTGATCTGTATGAACGGTTCGTGAGAAACAAATTCAGTGAGAATCGAAACCACTTTTCTTAAGAAGTAGATACAGTGTAATTAATTGATGTCACTTACCGTAACTGTTTACGATCGTCCAAAAATTTTGTTTCTGCCTTGCTTGTCAGGTCCTGTTCCTTCTTTTCAAAGAAGGCTTGCCTGTGAATTCACGGAATTAACAATAAAGGTCAGAAAGATAGACTTCGCTTACATCGAACTTTCCGACAGCCTTGTGCAAACCGTACCATACCTTGATTTTGATTTAATAGCCACTGCAGCTTGAAGTCTGGCTGTTCCTGGCTTGGTCAAAAAACCTAAATCGTAATCGAGAACATCTGACATTAGAGGAGACTGGGCGCAAAGACTTAACAAACATAAAAAAAAACGAATCAAATGTCACCACCTTTCGGCCCTAAAATGTCAACGAAAATCACCCTGAACCAAGATAATCGATGGAGAGCACTCAATTGAAGACATTTCTGCGGAGCCGACGGTCCAGACTGTGTCCCCGAACCTCTAGAAGTTAACCATCCGTCATCCTCGTTGCTCATTGAAACACTTCCACGGAGGATAGCACGTCCCATTGAATCCACAGGAATCGTTGCCTCTTTAGTTCTTATGCTGTCATATGTGGTGAGCACAACGTCGAAGCCAGCACATTTCCCAGCAATGTTCGCGAGCTTGCGAAGACCTGATTGCATTTCCGCGTGGTCTAGGATTTGATATTGACGACAAATGTTTGATGAGTTGTTTGTGATAGTTGATATCACTGCAATGCACCAATAGAAAACCGCCACTCTAAGGCCAACGCCTCATCACTTACTCAATACAGAAAGCGAGGTATGTTCACGCAAGGCGACCTCCCACTGGTCAATATCCTCCTTCGCACGACAAACAATTAGAGTCCCGCCCGCAAGAAAATCATAGTCTTTTGGAGGTGCATTGGATGATGGAGTGAGACGTTTGGAGGACGATGGCCCGTTTATGGCGCGCTGGTGTTTCCGCGTGGGTTTCCTAGTTTGAATCAAGAGCTTGGAAGCGACGGATATAATTTGACGAATCGTCATCGAAAGAAGAGCCGCTGATGAGTATTCGCAATCGTCGTTTTCCGGGCCTGCCTGTACCCTTGCTTCTCTTTCGACCAAGAAGCCCAGGCCAGCATTTAAACGTGCAGCGACGCGACTGGGAAAGTCTGTTATTGGATCTCTGAAAGGGGGTTCGGAGTCAGGAAGAGAGCTGTCCGATTCGCAACTGGAATCACGGGCAACGTCAATAGCGGCAGTGTGGTCAGCCACCGAATTTGTGCTTCTTTTACCTCTTTGTTTTGATGCGCCGATGGCCTTTGTCGCCTTCGATGATTTGGGCTTATTTTTCGATGAAGTCGTATTTTTTTCTTGACGACAACGCAGGGGGTCCAGTTTCCAGTTCACGCCATCGCGGAGTCTAATGTCGCTCGGGGCTATTTCCTCGAGCGAATCCATACCTAGTTCATCCATAGCCTTAGCTCGTCGGCATCGATTCCGCACCGTTTGTATCGGATCATCTTCATCTACATCCTTCTCCTTGTCGTCTACGTCCTCCTCCTTATTAGATCGTATCTTTTCGTCATTATCATGCATTCCAAGTTCTATCATACTGACCGCCACCCCATTTGTCCGATCGCATCCTCGTCGACTTGCTCGTTGTGACTGCTTCGACATCGTCCGCTGAGAGACGCTATCAAATCGTATGGCCCTGCGCCGTGCTGGTGATTCTCCCCCCCCACCATCTCTATCCGATTGAGAAGACGTCAGCTCCGCGTTGGCGGAGTGGAAGGCGTCCCATTGTGAGGCGGGAAATTCCTCTCCTTTTCGATTATCGACGAGCTCCTCATCGCTGCCAAGGCCGTCATCATCGTCTTGGTCGGCGTTCTCTTTGCAGCAATCGGCCATACCAACACCAAAAGACACGTTATTGTCGTCATTGTCGAGTGCCAAGAATCGACTGCTACTCCCACCGCTGTCGTGATCGGCTTCCTTGTCCGCGTCATTGTCGTCATCCTTGCATTGATGCGACGAAGCGTTCGATCGATTGCCCCCCCCTACCCCCCCGTCATCATCACGAAAGGAGGGGTGGGAATAATAATAGGACGCGTCCACCGAGAATCGTCGTTGTATCGGACTCGCGCCGAACCCAAACGAATCGCAGTCATCCGTATCGTGCGGGAAGGATCCATCCGCGAGGAAAGAATCGTGTACGCCATCGTCGTCGTCATCGTCGTTATCTCGACCGTCGTCGCCCACTCCCCTGTGACGCGCCCTCATGCCACGCTTTCCGGAGTTGGACGCGAGTCGTTTCGACGGGACGCGTATGTCACGAGAGGGAGGGGGGGGGGTCATCGCCCCGCTCGATTTGGCATTATTCCTCGCCCGTTCGATGTCCTCGTCGACCGGGGGATGGCCTCCGACATCATCGTCGTTCTCGTCGTCGTCGTCGGATAGCAGGATTGCGCTCTCGTCGATCAGGAGCGAGGTGGATCGCCGTCCCGAGACGGATAGGACGCGGGAATCGTCGCCCCGTCCTCCCAGAGTCGTCGCATCCGTCATCGCGTCGATCGGGAGCGACGCGGATGGATCGTCCCCCAATGTCGTCGTGTCGTCATTGGCGGTACAATCCAACGATGACGCGGAGGAGGAGCGGATGCGGCATTCCCCGTCGTCGTCCTCCTCCCCCTCCGCCCCCAGCGTCGTGTCGTCGTTGGCGTCGTCCATGAGCGCCCCCCCCTCGCGGACGTCGTTCATACGCGTCGTCGCATTCGACGACGCGAGGAGCGCACGCGATGACAATCGCGCGAGGAGTCCATCGACGTCCGCCATCGCGGCCTCCCTTCCCGCGGAGTCCATATTCGAGTAATCCGGCAACGACGGATGGCCCGATCGGTGGCGCGCGCGTGCGTACGACGATATGGCATTCGATACGAACTCGTCGTGATCGCGGAAATATGCGGCCTCGTTGTGTCCCGCGATGCGAAGGCCACGACGACTACGTCCTCCGATGGACCCGGCTCCGCCGTCGACGTCCGCCGGGGCCGCGCATCGTCCCGATGCGATGGTCATGCTCATGTCCGCGAGGAGGGCGGACGTGGCGGGGCTCAATATCGTTACGGTGACGTCCGTTGGGGGATCGGCTCTGCCTCTCGCGACTGACCTAGCTCCTCACGCGCTCGTCGCACCGCCGATCGTGAATAACCGTTGGAAGCTCGCGGCGATTTTAGAGTGGAACGGATCGAACAACCGTCCTCTAACTTCCAACCACGGCCCAAAATAATATGGCCAATAGAGAGAGGAGCTCACAGGGAAGCTGTATTGTATTTTTTTTTAGGGAAAATAGTCAAAAAACAGTCACCTGGCGATGTGGTTATTTTTAATATCGTGCCAACGATTTTTACTTTCCAAAAACATCACCATACATTTTGATAATTCTAAATATCTCACCTGACAGAATTGGGTTTTTAAAATATCACACCTGAAAGAAATTTAATTTTAAAATATCACACCTGACATTTGTAAAGATTTAAATAGACACACCTATTGTATTTAAGTTTCGTTTGGCAGTCACTTAACGTTATGTATTTTCTATTCCTCTCACCAGGAACCGGTTTTCTCACCTTGCCCATTTTTTTCTGATTTCGATTTTGATTTGGCGAGGACTCCTTCTGATCACCTTTATGTTTGTGGCTTTTCTATATATCACACCTGCCCCAGTGTTATCTTTGTGGCTTTTCTATATATCACACCTGCCCCAGTGTCTTAAGGAGTTTGTGCTTTATTGGCATTTCCAAAACACACACTGCGCTGCTCAAACAATTGATTAACTCCACTTGCTGATTCGAACGATGTCATCTGTCCCATTACGCCGATCAAATAGGGGTAAGAAGCCTGAAGAAACCGCAACACATTTACCCAACGAGTCTGGCGTTAGGGGTGTTTCTGTCAATGTGCAGAGAGTGCTGCGGTCGGGGAAAAAATCGTCGGAAGAAAACAACGTTCCTACTTCGTCAGGCAGTCCGGGTACTCCAAAGAAAAACGCCAACTATACTCACTGGAAGAGGGGGAAGGTAGTTCGAAGTGGAGTGAATGATCTCACGAAGGATGTTGCTGCATCGGCGTCGAACGTGAATGATCTCTCAAAGGATGTTGCTCCATCGGCTTCGAACCCAATCTATCAACAAAAATACGGGCATTTGGGAAGTGACGATGATTTGGAAAGTGACGACGATGAGGATGATGATTACCGTGCTGATCTTTCGGAAGATGAAGGTGGTGATGATGACGATGACGATGATTTTGTTGACATCGATGTGGAATCTGATGATGAGGGACGTTCGTTGTTTCCGAAGAATAAAACTCCTCGTAATTATTTGAGCGGTGGTCCTCAAAAAACTGACACAACTGGGATGACGGAGGAAGAAGCCGGTAAGATAAGGGAGGCTGATCGAAAGAAGCGGAAGAAGTGGACTGATGCTGAGAGAAAAATAAGGATAAAGGCAAATCCGATCGGATCACCCCCTCGTGCGAACAGGGGGATAACAACAGATACTCTACGGATGATGACAGAGGTTGAGGCCCATCGTTTATCGGATGGGCACATGTTTCCAACGAAGGAGATCTTCTGGATTAGAATTGCAGAGGAGGCTATTCTACGGAACATTTCGGTGCGATCTCTGCGGTCCGACCATATGCAAATGAAGGTTATTGGGAAGAATTTCTTTGTTTCTGGTTACTTTCGAGAGGGATATGGCTGGACATGCACGGCTGCTGTTTGCCGTGAGGGGGATGACGTGAACAGCATTCCTAAAGAAGACTTGAGGAGTTATGAGAGCCTCCCTACTCCTCCTTCAAAGACACCACTTTCCCACCTTTGGGTTGTACCAATCATTCGATCGGCAGTTGAGAAGAATCCGGGGGTAGACTACGAGACCCTTCGTAATCTTATCCGTCCATATGCTAAAGATTATTCCATCACAAATGCCCTTGTTCAGGATGCGAGGGACGCAGCTAAGAGGGACATCTTTGGGAAAGCGGAAGAGAATGTGATGCATGCGGAGAAGGTTGCTGAAGAGATGCGAAAGCAGGGTCATATTGTTGAGCTTGTGTTCACTACCCGCAAGGAAACACTGGCCAACATCAACATGGTAGTGTTACAAGAAGAGGTTGAGTACCGCAAGCGAAACAAGCTACCTGCGCTTGACGATGCTGATGCTAGGAAACAATTCTGGCTGGAATGGAAGAGGAAGAATGGAGTCATGCTTGCAAACTCCCTTGGCATTGAGGGCGGACCGCTTGAATCGAAGTTCCTCAGTGGGATCCTTGTTGTACCTTCGAACGCCAAGCATATGTTTCCTACGACACAGGAAGTTGTACAAGCTGATGCCGCTCACACCTCGTTTGGGAAGTATACACTGTTCTCTGCTTACACAAGCACAGCGAATGGCAACATGGCAAATGTTGCGTATGCAATCCTTTTTGGGAACGAAGACACCAAGAATTGGATGCTTTTCTGCAGCTTCATGGCAAGAGAGCATCCAACAATCAACCGACCCCAGGTGACGATTCTCACCGATCAAGACAAGGGATCCATTAACGCCATCCAAAATTGCATTCCACAAGCCCACAACTTCCACTGTGCCTTCCACAGACGCCAGAATATCATTACCAAGTGTGGGGGTGGCAGTGGCAAGAAACCGGGGACTGCTCTGTGGCTTTACAACAAGCTATCAAGCTGCCCCAATATGACCATCCTTCGAGCAGAGTCAAACAGGTTCTTGGATGAGCTGCACCCTACTGATCGACACTACCTCACCAAGATTGATGACACAAAACAGTATCCTGCTGCTCGTTGTGCCATGGGCCCAGGAATCTGTATGTATGGAAAGTCAGCATCGTCGGGCGTGGAATCCATGAACAGAGCCAACAAGCAGCTTGTTCGGATGAAGACTGCAGTAGACATCCTCAATGCAAGCCTACTGTTACTAAAGCTTGAGGGTGATAGGTTCAATGCAGGGAAGGAGAAGGCATGGAATTGGGATCAGCCTCTTACTCCAAAGGGGATGGACATCATGAGGGATGTATTTGATTCTGTCCGCTTAATTGAATTCAGGTTGTCCATGCAAGAGGACGAAACTCACCACATTGGATTGGTTCGCAAGAATCTTGTTACTGCTACGGAATACGAGGTGAGGATTCCAAAGGTGGCATACATGGGTTCATACTTTGGCACGTGTACTTGTGGGATTCCTGCAAGAGACGGTGTGCCCTGCAAGCATATGGTTGTCATTGTCAAGTCATCCACAATTCCAGACCTCACCAGGACAGGTATCATGCCGTTCTTTTGGTCAACTGAGCAGTGGAGACGCCAGTACCCAATTGAAGTGATGTGCAACACTGACATCACAATGGCACAGGTCAAGCTCATGAACACCACCTTGAAAGACGAGCGCCTACGATACTGCCCGGACTGGTCCACGGGGAAGAAGCCTGGCCGCCCAAAGAAGAATGACAAACATTTGACAGTCATGGACCACATCCAGTTATCCTCTTCTAAGAAGAGGAAGCGTCAGAAGAAGATGTACTGCAAGATCTGTGAGAAGTGGAATCACAACACAGAGCAGTGCTGGAAAAATCCAATCAACCGCAACTTAGAGAGCGCATTGGAAGGAGAACCACAAGAAGCAGTAAACGATGAGGACGACTTTGTGGATATTCATGGGCTGGAAGGTGATCTTTGAGATTGGGTGACGAATCAGTCCATATTAGATATTTAGGTTTTCGATATACTTAGGTGATGTTAAACAAATAATACTATGCAACAGGTGTGATATTTCGCATTACAACGAAGCTTAGGTGTGATATCAGGAATTTAACTCCGAAAGTGATGCTAACCAAATTATTAATATGTATCAGGTGTGATATTTTAAATTACACAGAAGTTTAGGTGTGATATAACGAATTGAGTATCAACGCAGTGAATAACTACCTGATTGCGGTGAGATATTTAGAATTATCATAATACTTGAGTGTGACATTTAGAATTTACATAACTGTCAGGTGTGATATTTTAAAAGTCCAAAATCAATAGGTGATGTTATTTGAAAGTCCAAATCAGTTTTTGGCGATCGGTGTGATATTTAAAAAGTCCATTTGAAGCGATGGGTAGAGATTTGCGAATTATACTGACACGCCGCATTGTGAGCCATATCGGTGATGTTATTGGAAAGTAAAAATCGTTGGCACGATATTAAAAATTACCAAAACGCCAGGTGACTGTTTTTTGACTATTTTCCCTTCTCCAAATTATACCAGTTAGCCACAAATGGAATGCCGAAGAGCATATCTCGTCCAAAGATGGCTGTGCCTGGTGAGGCTTTAAGTACTGTATGATAAGTACTGCAAATGGCCCAAGCTTCGTTGTCTAAAAAGAGATTGACATCATCGGGGGAAATGGAATCAGCCAAGTCTAGTTCCAAGGTGCATAGCATTCGTCTGACAATTTGATGCACTTGTTCCAATATTGCATTCACTTGTGGGTTCTTGACCATGGTTGGCTTATGCTTTATACCATATGATTCACATAGGTGTTCAAAATGCAATTTGAACTCGGATCCATTGTCGTATATCAAATATTAACATTGTGGATATCTACTCAACCAGGTTTTATTTACTAGTTTTGCTATTCTATTGAAACTCTTATCAAAGATCTCTTCTGATTCTAACAGCTCCTTGCCATTGACGTTCATTGTCTGTAGGCATTTGACTAAGGGAAGCTCTATGATTTTGAACCAGCTGGAGGCAGGGTCTATCATGGTGAGAGCCATAAAGTCTATTGGCAAGCCATCTTTGCCTTTAATAGTGTATGGATCTATAAGGTCAACACATAAGCATTCCCAGGGGGTGCTTATGACGAGTTTAGCCGGGAGGTGTCCGTATTTGTAACTTTGTCCTTTATTTACTTGGCAAGTTTTGCAGGACTTTGTAATTGACCGGATTGTGATATGCATACCTTTCCAGTACATCGCAGCATTCATCATCTCTTCTAGATGAGTGTGTCCAGGATGTTGCAGATAGTGATGATATCACATAACTGCTTGTATTTGGAGTGGCTTAGGTATTACTAGCTGACCATCTTTGCAGACACATAAAGGTGTTCTCAATGAGTTTGATCTCCAGTCCTTGATCAATAACTGCATTGTGCATAAAGATGTGTTTATAAGCTGCATTGGCCCGTTGGGCTTCTGCAATTTCTGCAGTTGTTAGAGGGTATATTTCATTTTCCTCACTGTGATTTGCAAACATGGTGTCCAACTGGATCACATCTGTGTTTGTTGTGGCATGGCATTTGCTATAGCTGTGCCAGTTTTTGAAAACGTCTTCCATCTCTTGGGATTCGTGCTCGGCTCGGCAGTAGGTACTCGCACTGTGGCATGAGCATACTCATTTGTCAAGTTCAGTGAGGGATTGTATTCCAATCATGATATAGCATTATCAGCGACTGTACTATGTATCTCCTTAATATAGATGATTTCTGGAGCATATTCTTCCAACAGCAACCTCCATCAGTACACTCTGTCAGAAGTCAAGCCTACTGTTTTTGCAAGGGCATAAGCAATGCAGGGGCATAAGCAACACTAACTAAAAAAACCAAAAATCTAACCAGATCTATCTAAATTAGTCCAAAAATAAAAATAGGAGGAATTAAATTGCAATGCATTGGGGTCATTTTCAGAAACCCCCGATGCAACCATTAGATTCGGTACAAAATTTTGCATTTTTTATGTACTTGGATCGACTCATGAAACTTATCACAGCCCTTTTTCCAAACAAAAAATGACCATGAGTTGGCAGGAAAGCACAGTTGGCCATTTTAGACCTTTGCACTTTGCTGTTCTGGTGTTGCTTATGCCCCAGCAAAAATGGTAATGCATCTCATGTGAGATTTTAATAGTCTGTAGAGACTATGATTGACTGCCCCCACAGCATGCCTTTGAACTCTTTAAGTGTTTCCACTATGGCTAAGAGTTCAATTTCTGTCACACTGTATTTTGATTGCATTATGGAAAGTTTTCCTGCTGGAGAATGTGATTGGCCGATTATCCTGAGTTATCACTGCTCCCAATTGTAATGTGGATGTATCAGTGTAGATCTCAAATGGTTTAGAGAAATTAGGATAAGCCAAGACTACTTTTTTGGCAATAGTAGCCTTTACATTGTCAAATGTCTTTTGATGAATCGGATCCCACCGCCAAGGATTTTTCTTGATTTTGTTTTTTCTTGTGGTTTTTGTTTCTCCACACTCTCCCACTAAATCTGAGAGAGGGGCAAGCATTTCACTTCGCTTTGCCCACATGTCCCGGTAATATTGTACCATTCCAATGAAGCTTCTTAGCTCCTTAACATTGTTGGACAGATTAAGTGCAAGTACTGCCTGTACCTTTTTTGATTGGGATTTGATCCCTTCTCTGGTCAATATATAATTAAGATATTCTATTTCATGGGTACAGAAAAATGACTCAGCCGCATTTGCTTTTAGTCCAGTGTCATGCAGTTGGATAAGCACTGTCTCTATTTTAGAGATATGATCCTCTATTGAACCTCTAGTTATGACCAATAGGTCATCTATGTACTCGCACATTGTTCGGGTGTGGTGCAAAACTCAGTTTCTTAAAGCATTGAAAATTCAGATTTTCTCATTTTCACTCATCGAGTTTTGATACTTATTCCAGCTTAGGAAAAGTTTTTCAAGTCGTATTTCTGAAAATGCTTAAAGCATTCATTTCTGCCCTATGATCTAATCTCCCAACTATTTTGTTGCAAATTTCTACAGTATGAATTCCGCTGTCTCTTTCTTTTTCTCAAGTCGCATTTTTCATAACTTTAAAGCATTAGTATTCATTTATATGGAAGTCCCCAAACATTTCCCAGCAAATCTCTCTAGTACTGATTCCTATTTGATCACTCGTCTAATCTCCACAGTATGGACCAATGTTTGAAACCTTTGCACATACTCCCAGGAGTTAATTTTTAAAGAATTCATGACACAAACTTGCTTATTACCAATTCCTACAAATGATTGCCAATTTTCAGCTGAACAATAAAAATGCTTAAAGCATTAATACTTCAAAAACAACACAAGAAATCTAATAAAATTACATGCTCCCACTGGTACTTGCACCTGAATTGAGCCATGCAATGAAGCGTGCTTGTCTCTCCATGGCAGCCTCATCCGTAGCTGGCTTCCAACTCTCCAATTCCAATCTTATATCGTCCTTCTTCTTTTTCTCTCCATCTCCCAACCCTTTCCAAGCACATCGAGATAGTCGCTCCTTGCCAACCCAAAGTACTTTTCACTTTTCACTGTGGAACAAAAATGCAAACTTGGCACCATTCTAATGCTGCTTGTTGAGCAGACACATGTATTTCCCACATGTTGAGCACTTCCAATAGGACAGAAAGCCACAAACCTCACATGGTATTCAATTCATCTTTTTGATAATAGTGTCAAAGTGCTTCTGGAGGTCTTCCATCGTTGCACACATTCTCTTTTCAGCAGCCTTCAAGTTTGCAATCGTCACTCCTGTTTCTGGGAATTCTTTCACAGAGAAATCCTTACTGCCCTTCCTTCTTATCTTATGCACCTGGGTACTCTTCCTGAATTTATTGTCGCCTGCATACACATCATCATGTGGATCATACCTTATCATTTGCTCTGAAGCTTCAATCGGAACTGTGAAAAGTTCATCCTCTCCTTCTTAGGAACCATCCAAACCACATCCAACATACCCTCACAGCATTCTAGATACATATTGTATGCCGCAATCATGCCCATTGACATCCCATGGAGGTATGGAACGTGCCAGTATTTCCAGCTGATAAGAGTATTCCCAGTATTCTTTATCATATGATCCATGCTGTCAACACCATGGTAATGATTGAGATAAATAGCCCTTCCCTCATTCTGCTCAGTCGCCCATGCAAGCTTATCATACTTCGCTCCCTTGTATTTTGGTTGCACATACGATGTTAGTGACAGAAGGTTATTAACATTAGTTGCGCCCATTGACTGGAAAGATACAAATGTTCTTGTGTAGGGCTTTTTGTCGTGTGTGGCATGAACTCTGTTCACAGCAAAGATTGGATGCTCAAACCCCACTACTCTCATCCTCTTGTTGGTCAAAGGTACCTTGTCGTGGTTAAAGTAGCACTTCAATCCAGGTGGGTATTGATTACAGCAACAGGTGACTGTCATCCCAAAACCGATCTCACCCATAAATGACATAACATTTTCCCCTGAGAAATGATTGTCCGCGGTGATGTGCAGGCCTTTCAAATATATCTTCTTGATAGGCACCGTATACACCCTCCCGTCGATGAAATTCTTCATGGTCCTCACCAACTCATCTCTGTTTTCTGGTTCATTAGTTTCACCTATCAACATAGTTGCTAATTGAGTGCATAGATATAGATTGTGCACTTCCGCTGGCCCCTCCTGTCAGAATCTAGTAGGCCTTGTTGCTGGCATTTGAAGGCTGTGCCGGTGTATGTACACATGAGGGTAATTGTGATGAATATCAATAACAATCATGCTTTGACCCCCTGTTTGCATAACACGTTAGACACACTCAAAAGGCATTTTTAATAAACACTTTATAAAACAATACACGACATCACCTTTGCTTTTTGGCTTGTTCATCAACCTCCCTCCTGCATTGCCGGAGTAACCACTAAAGCCCCGAGTAGTTTCATCTATTGTACCATCCAAATCTGCATGCTCTGTTGCATAGTTCATGTTGTGTACGAGGCAACCATAAATGTAGTCATATTTGACACAGGGATTATACCCCTCATCGCCTCTCTTCTTTTGAGCCGGCAGGAATCCACCATTCCTCATTTGGGGAGGACAAGGGAGGGGGTTGCGGTGCATTTAGGATAAATCCTGCCGTCGACACGCTAAGTGGGTGGTGGGCAGTAGAGGTTAGGGATAAATCCTGCCGTCGACACCCAAAACCGATCTACCCAGACGAGGGCATCAGTGGTGACAGCAGAGGTGGGGGGCAATAAATTGTCTCCCCCCCTGCCGACAGGCAAGGCAGCGTGGGCTCGATAACCTGATGGACTCTTACGTCCCTATCCCTAACTACACATTCATGGTGAGGAGGGATGAGGAGAAGAGTGAGGACTAGAGTACTTAGGGGCTACGTACAATACATACTAACAACAAGTACACTAGGTACAATAGCCACTCTTTATCCACGATTTTTCAGGTAAAGGGCGATATGAGTAATAACATGGCAGTTGAGTTAGAGAGAGGGTAGTAGCGAGCAAGATTCCTTCATTATCTCTTTCTGCATCAACCTACCGCCGACAATAGATGTTCCTACTTCCAGGCATTGGCGCGTGGATATCGGACGCGTTAATCCTTTACATTTACTTTACGCATGGCGACATCAACGGCAACGTCCCCAAGAGCAACGCTAGTGGATGGGCATCGACCGGTTTTGTTGTAATTGGAAATGACGAATCTCACTCGCCATTTGATAATGAAATTGGGGATAGCCATGTAAGAAATAGCGTTTCGTCCCCTCCGAATTCTCTTCATCAAGGAAATTTGATAGGCATTGAAATTAAGGAGGATATCGCCGTCTCTTCCACCGAATCCTCGTCGTCTGAACAGCATTTATTATCATTAGACAATGAATCGAAGGATGAACTCCCAGCCAACAATACCAGCTATTATTTATTAGCGTTGTACAATGAATCGAAAGATGAACCTCCATACAACAATACTAGCATCAAGGACAAAGTCAAATTATCTGCCGCTACTGTTGAATCCAAAACCGGGTACATTGCCGTCTTAGCTATCGTTCGAATGGTATTACTCACCTTTCCATTATCTTATGCTGCTTGGTCTGGCACTCGTGTTCCATGTGTGGTAGTGCAGTATATGTTTCATGCGATAAGTGCCTTGATCGTGATATGCCACATGTTGGCAGTGCTGACTTTGGATCAAACCGGTGTTGTTGAGCAAGGAAATTCACTGGATCCTGGCACAACGGATCCCACTGACGGGGTCAAATCGTTGTCGGGAGTGACGGATGAAAGTTCCAGCGCAGGAGAAGGATGGACATTATTGTCGCTGTCCCTTGTATCAATAATGCTACACTGTTTAATTATTCTCCATGTTCGATCCTCTGGACCGATTCAAGATGGGCTATACGAAGAAAAACGTAAGCGAAAAAGGTTGGCATATGCCATGGCGTTTGGCAGCAATCGTTTCACCATAGATGGTAAGGGTGGCCGTTTAAGTAATGGACAAAAAATAAATGGACATGAAGACGATGATGATGACGAAAACCAGACATCGTCCCGGTTCCTATTGCCAGGAGGAGTCAACAATTCAACTGGGAATATATCTCTAAAAGAACGACTGATGTGCCTACCTGGAGCATTTTTGAATGACACCCAAGCTCGGTTTGATGCTGCTCAACAAATGTGGTCTGAACGATTGGAAATGATGACGCAATCTCTGCATCAAAACAGTATGAATATATCAACTGATCGACAGCACCGGGGAGAGGGATTGTTATCACAGTCATCACCGCCCCGACATCTAGAATCGACCAACTTGATCACACATGCAATAAACACGGCAGCGTCAAACGCATCGAAGCTTGCTAAACCAGATCCATTTAGAGTTTTGTTACAATTATTTGCATACGAAGATGTCTGGAGTGGGACAAACAATCGATTAGATCTTGCATTTTCGGCTGGACCAGCCATTGATGGAACAAAGGGAAGTCAGTCAAATGACGGAGACTTCGTGTCTAGTGAAGGAAGTGCAGCCCTAGCCTTCTATGCCCCTCAACTGCTATCTTTCTTGTTACACGGGGCGTACTTTGACATCAGCTCCAAGCTAGAGGAATGGATCTTGAAAAAATGTGGTCAGGATTTGCATTTTGCTCATCGATGTTTTTGGTTCCTTAGGTCGTGGTGTTTAGGATGCTCGTCCAACGGGCGCAAGCCTAGCAATTTTCAGAGCCTTTCCAGCCATGGTAGCTTTGGTGGTTTAGCCAGTTTGATTGACTTTCCATTAGAGCCTGTTGGAGGGTTGAATAACATTCGAGGTGTTGAATCGAACCTCTATCTATCATCCTGTCAAGGGTCGTTACCGGATGTTCCCTTATACAGCCCTCCCTCGGCCGCTGGGATAGACCCGCCTGGATTATCAGCATGGGATAACTACTCCGGGACTGATGGATATGGAGACTCTACTACTTCTAAATTCTTGCCCGATGAGCAGGAATTGATTGAGCAATTACTTCACAGGGTTGTCGAACAAGGCTGTCGCCCAGCGACAGCGGCACAATATGGATCAGTTGATGGTCAAGTTGCTGATGATTTCGATTCATGTAACACGTCAAATTGCTTTTCATACTCACCATCAGCACTAGCAACTGCGATGGAACAAGGCCTAATTCCAGTTGACCCTAGAACTGGGTCACATAGTATAGCTCACCTTGACTGCATCACTTCCTCGCATAATCACGGCTTCCTTCCACTGAATAGTTCCGGGGAACCTCATCAAAAATCGAATTCATCAAATGATGAGAATCGCTTGTTTTTCGCTGCTCCTTTATTTCTAGATGCATTGCTGTCAGTTGCTGATGATCTAATGAATATAAGTCGACCTAACCGAACAGCTGAATTGAGGCAACGGCTTCGAAGTTTAGAGGTGGAGCTATTGCCTTCCAACGTTGTGTACCTTCCAATAAAAAATATGGACCATCGAGTGTGGAGGATTGTTTCAGATGAAAGTCTGGCCTTGTCGACGAATGAACGTGTTCCTTGCATTGTAACGTTGGAAGTCATAGATTACGGAGTTTCTGGCCCTTCCAATGTACAACCAAGCAATGTCTGTAATGAAAGCATTATCACATCCGCCTGGGTAAGCACTCCGCGCCAGCCTCATCGTCATAGTACTCTCATCGACAAGGTTGCCAACTATACCCAAGAAGGATTAAAAAGGCTTGAAGATACAATCGACCACCTGAGTCATCATGGGGACGGAAAGTCTGGGGTCTTGGATAGTCGACTAAGCGAATTTTTGGGGATGCGTGACAACTCGTGGAGCAAATCTACTCAATTGTACAGCTCTGTGAGCAGTTACGATGATGGAGAAGACGATGATAATCATGATGATGAGCTACATTACCATGGTCAAGACGACGAAGCCCCTGCAGTTCGGGGATTGGGCGAGTCGAAGCAATTGACAGAAAAGGAGTTTCAGAGCGAAGAGGATATTGTTTCCCAGCTGTGCCCACCGCAGCCGATAGGTAGCCCTTTGTTATCGGATAGGAAAGATGAAACGCCACCAATACCCAGATCATCACCCACATTCAATACACCTAATAATGAGGATGTCCAGAAGTCTCCTATGGGACAGTGGTCTACACCCAATAAGAGGAGCCTGATTCTGACGAAGCGACAAAAAGGAGGTATTCCTATTCCTGAATTGGAGGACATAGAGAGTGATGACGATCATTCACCTCAGGCAAAGCATCGCAAACAAGTGATTTTTCCACCCTCTACAACTGCAATATTGCATGGTGATTCATTCGGCGACGAACCTCGAATGAACAACCTTGCAGAGCCTGCGGACAAAGATATGAACATACTTAAGACCGTGACTCCGGCAGTTGTGTTCAAGGAAGACTGGAGAGCCAAGACAGAGCGCTTGCGTAGATGCTCTGTTTATGGATCACATCCTGGCTGGCGATTACTCCCAATTCTCATCAAGTCCAATGACGACCTCCGTCAAGAGCAGTTAGCATCCCAATTGATTCAACGCATGGCAACCATCTTGGCTAAAGCGCGTGTCCCGGTCTGGATCTTTCCATATGAAATTGTAGCTTTGACTAGTCGTGGAGGGAGTAAGTAGTGAATCGTCCGCTCATCAATTTGGATTTTATTGCTACAACCTGATTCTAACGCTCTTGACTGAATGCCTTCAGTCATCGAATGTGTTCCAGAGTAAGCTATAAAATGGGACATTACCTTTGCAACGTCCTTGCCCAAAGTGCGTTTGCTTAATCTCACTTTCTGATCTCACCATGCTTCTTCGATTCCAGTACGATCTCCATCGATTCTTTGAAAAGAAATGATCCTGACTTCACAAGTAAGTTAAGGATAAGTGCACAGTTTTTTATGTAATTAATAGTCTAGCGCTTACGATTTTCTTCCTATGCCTGATTTTCAGATCTCAAGAGCTTCTTTATTCAGCATTTCGGACGTCCTGGGTCAGATGAATTCGCCGATGCCAAAGCAAACTTTGTTGAGAGTCTGGCGGTGAGTAGATCGTTTTTCTGATGAAACCATCTTGCTATCGGGAAATTCTCACAACGATTATCCCTTATTGATGACATGAAGGCATACTCGATCATCTGCTTCCTCATGCAAATAAAAGACCGTCATAATGGCAATATCCTGTTGGACAATAAAGGACACATAATCCACATCGACTTCGGTTTCTACTTTCTCTCTAGTCCAGGCAAAAACAGCGGGTTTGAGAGCGCTCCCTTCAAATTAACACGCGACTTTGTTGCTCTTATGGATGGGCCATCATCGCGTACTTTCCAGAAATTCCGTGAATTATGCTACAAAACGTTCATTGAACTGAGAAAGCACTGTTATCAAATTATTCTCCTCGTGGAGATGCTGATGGAGGGCAACGAAGATTTGTCATGTTTCCGTGGATGTCCTGACGAGGCTGTGAGGCAATTGAAGGAACGGTTCCGGTTGGACTTGAACGATAATGGGATTCGCAAATACGTCGACTCTCTTATCGACGAAAGTCTCGAGAATTGGAGAACTCGATGGTACGACAGGTATCAGAGATTTTGTGTTGGCGTCTTGTAAGATGATGTTTACTAAGTTAACTCAGATAATTCGTCCATGAATTTATTGTAGTCGTCTGCAACGCTGTACCCTTGCTCTGGCATTTGCGGCGGCTCATAAGTTTTCGTTTTGGATGTCTCGGAGGTCTTCTTTGTTACATTTTTTCGCTTGACCCGTAAATGAGACGGGACGAAGCCAACCACTTCCTTATCACCTTTGTATTCCTTTTTCTTCAATTCAACGCGGGGCATCAGTCCGTAGTCTTCTATTCGTCCATTTAAATCATCAGTCACGCCAAATACGACTTCACCCGCAATTGGGTATGGTCCAACTGCTGACATTTCTCCCGAAGCGTAAGCTCCACCCGTGTCTAGGTATCCGTATCCTTCGTTGATAGGGTACTCCACATCTACTGGATAAGGTACTCCCTCGTCAACAGCGTATGAGAATTCCTCCACTGCTGGATGAGGAAATTCGGACTGGTCTCCTTCATCGTTTATTGGCGGTGGAACACGTTCGTCATTATTGTCATATTCCCAGTTTTCGTCATCAGTATCTTCATCCGACGGAGGTGGTATACAGATGTCGACCTCTGGATCGATACGATCGCCATTTAAATTGTTGTCTTCATCGTCTACGTCACTGGTGTAGTCATCTTCATCATCAGATGGCGGGGGCACGCAAATCTCTACTTCTGGTTGTGGTTTTACGTCGAAGTCACTGGTGCCTTCATACGATGACGGGAGAACTGACACATCCGGCTCTGGTTGTTGTTCTGCAATCTCTCCTGGTATCATAGCTGCTTGCGATTCATCTGGCTCTGATTTAAGTCCACACTGTCTACGCCCATCGCCATCATATGAATCGTTAATAGATTGATTTGTTTCAGCGGCAATACCCTTTTCTAATGACGGCGGGGGGGGTGGCACTGGCCTGATCGGTGGATTCATAAAATCAATCTCCGACAGGGGAATGAACAGATCACTAACTACATGACCAAATCGTACAGGAGTAAACAGCGGGAAAAAATCTCTCCATCCCATCATTTGTTCTCCCGAGAAAGGACCCTGTATCGCGCCTGATGTATTGTCACGGTAATACCATATCGGTAGTTGCACACTATACGAAGTATGTGATGTTGACAAGGCCATTGTCACCTGCTTGGCAGCGTGATCACGCTGTTGCTTTTGAAGCTTCGCAACCTCCTTCCACTGTCGTTCGATTTGTTCCCTATTCCTGTACTCGCCGTACCCATCGGCGTTGGGACAACATGGATCGTTCCCGTCGGCGGTGTTATCCTTGAGCGTTGAAGCATTCGTCTTGTTGCGTTTCCATCGTGGCAAGTAAGGCTGCTGTGGCTGTTGGTCTGTGGTGCCCTCCATGGCCATCGACGATTTCCCTCCCACAGTTTGTTCATACTCCATTTCCTCCTGAGATGCCCAAATATCCGCTGTGGCATTATTTTTTTTTCCAGACAATCGTTTGACGGCGCGAAGAACGGCTTTGGATGGTGCTGGGAGGGGCGGCGGCTGGATTTTCTCCTTTGGAAGCGGAGGCGGCGGCTGTGGTGGAAGTGGTGGCGGGGAGGGAGGGGGGGGGGGGGGGGGGGGGGGGGGGGGCAATGGTGGAGGCATACGCGGCGAAGGCGGCTGCACATGTACAACGACGCAAATGAATATGTTAAATCAAAATCAAACTAATACTACTGCATTTATGAATCAACTCTCACCATAGTGGGTGGTGGCGGCGTTTGAAAAAGAGGGTTGTTATTTCTGACCTGCAGTTGTGGCTATATACACGAAAGCAATAGCAGCGACAATTATATCGTTAAGAACATGGACAAGGGTCCACAATAATTGGCGAACTACATATATCAAGCTCACCATATGTGGTGATAGATAAGGTGGAGGGTGTGGAAATGAAGGTCGGTGAGGCGAATGAGCATGCTGCGGCGCCAGGGCATCGACGAGAGGAGGTTGCATCGTGGCCATCTGCTGTTGGTTGTTGACGGCATCCCCTTGATCATCCCCCACATTCTTCCACGCAACAACACGCGACGCGTCGTCCAAGTGCGAACGAATCTTCTCGTCCTTGACGCCACTTTTCAGATTTAATTTTCTCGACAATTTTTCCGGCACGACAGCCCTCTTCGAATCCATGGTGGTCGTCGTTCCCTGTGCATCTGCGAAGTAAAGCTTCGGCTGTCCAGGGGCCGGCGCACCGAACGGGTTCATCTTCTCGTCGTAGTAAACGCTCGCGAAGCGCTCCAACAAACTGTACTTTGATTCGTTCAATTTTTGCACCCCCGCCAGTGTTTTTTGGGCGGCGAGCAACTCTCTCTCTCGTTCAATCTGGGCCTCTTCGGCCAAGGCCCTGCGCTTAGCGCACTCGGCTGATACGATCCGCAGTTCCTTCTGGAGGCGTTCCAGCTTTTTCGTTTCGATGGCGTCAAGCCCCGCCTTTTCATCATTGCGATCTCTTTTTCGTTCTAAGAGGGATATCTCGGCCCTGGAACGTAACATTATAGATTGATGATGGAAGATGTAGGGACGCAGGAGAAGGATTTGGTATCATGAAAACAACGCCATATAAGGAACACCGTACCAAACGCACTTACTTCACCCCCTCGACCGAACGCGTGGCCGCAACTTTCTCATCGCGAGCCTTTATGCGTGCGGTTTTGTTCTTCTTTACTTCCTTCTTCCGCTGTTGTTTTCGGTAAACGTCGATGGGATTCTCCGATTTCGCCATGGCGTCGCCTCATGAGTAAAAGGATAATATTGGGAATATAATATTATTATATGTCTTATCTACGTATTTATGTACGGGTTCTATACGTATTTATGTATGGGTTTCATGTGCCGAATTCAACCGAAGTCGTATTTCCAAAAATCTCACTCAAGCTTCTACTAGATAAAATAAAGGGAGATATTTATGTTGGTCCCCGTATGGGAACAGATTCATTTTGCGTAATGTGTCTCCCCATAT
>JALLPB010000070.1:0-27742 GCA_036939975.1 Cyclostephanos tholiformis | reverse complement strand
TTTTGAGAAGAGAGAATCTAGAACAGATTTTCAGCGAGTCCAGATCTGGAACTATCGCTCACAAAAACCAAAAAAGAATTACGGCAGGCACCCATTGTAAGACTCTTTTTCAGATTTAGAATCAGCACTCCCTACACATCGTGCTGCATCTCTAGTTTGGGGAAAGGGCCTGCGGCAGTTTCATGCTGAATGTACTATCAGGATTGTGTGTATTTGCTGTCACATGGAAAAATTGTTTCCGGGGATAATAATTTTCAGCAAGTATGGTTGTCAGTGGAATGTCCACAAACATGAGGAATAGATTTGAGTGGCATTGTGCTAGATTCGGAAGGCTGAAAATCCTCCCTGAGCAAATAACTAGAGTTGTTATTGCTCTACAATGTCCGTCCCTATCAAAGTAATCAGCAAAAATCAAATCCGATTCTTCCAAGGCAATACTACCGGGTTGTACACGCCAGCGTTGGAATCTCCATCGAATTCATCTCGATTCGCAACATTTTCTAAACAAAGTGTAAAATGATTAGGCAAACAGATTTAAGCAAAAGGGACAGTGCTCCAACAATCCCAAACACCATACGGAAGCAACATGGCAAAAGAGCGCAGGAGCAGGCATGCATCCCGAATGGTGAGATATATGAATCAGACGAATGCCTTATCCTAGAGCGTGTCCTTAATCAAATAGTAATGTGAACTACGCACCTTCCTCCACCCTCTTCCTCGCATCCTCCAATTTATCCGATGGCATGTAACTCAAAAAGTCGAACAGCCTTTCGCGGCACATGCGCAAATTGCTTTTTAGATACTCTTTCTGCCCATCCACGAACGGTCCATATCCCAACCCTCCATTCTCGGAATTGACGTAATCGATCGCATTCTGCAATGCCTCCGCTGCCTCGTATCCTGCCGACGACGCCTCGACGACGTTCGTGTATGGGATGACGTATCCAGAGGCGTAACTGACCTGGTCCAATATGCGATAATTTTTTTCGACGAGTTTCAATGTTAATTTCATCTTGGACTTGAGAGTTTCCTGCCTAATCGCGCGGTCCACGAATCGCTCCTGCTGTACCGTCGCCTCCTGCACGCGGCTCAAGAGATACAGCGATTCCCGCAACGGGTCGTTGTCGGGGGTGTATGCTGATGCGGGGAGGAGGATGGATTGTGGAGGAATTATCAAGTGGAATGGCATCGAAGAGATGGCTGCGGCGGCGGCGATCGGGACGATCCGCGACAGGATGACACGTCGTCGATCGATCGCGTTCGTGGATTGTCGATTCCTCGCCACCGCCGCCACCGCCGATGATGGCAATGACGGTGCCAACATTTTGATATCGCCGTCCTGTGGTCGGGGGGATGAACATTGATGATACCACATCGCCGTCGAGGATAATGGTGCCTTGCCGACGCCGTCTCGCGATGATCGCAAACGATGCGCGCATACGTCGTTGCCGTTGCTCCGATGTGTCCATGCCGATACGATCGGACGTGAGATAAAAACAATAATAACGGCGGCGACGATGACGCACGAGCGCCAGCAGTGGGACAGATGATGTCTTGTCCCTTTTGTTCTCATATTGTAAAACGGGGGAGGCGGCGGCATGGGGCTTGCGGGTGGTTTGCCTATCCTGCCCTTCACCGTAGGCTCCGCGGGGACTTCGTGTAGGAATAGTATCATAATTACCTTGCAAAAGTCTGATTTTCTGACATAGGTAATACCATATCACAGTTCCATATTATTTTCATTTTTGATACAGTTCAAAAAACAGAACCCGAATTCTACAAGAGTGATGACAAATCTTTTTGTTTCAATCCCGCAGTTCAAGAGTGAACTTTGGATGTGCCACTTCCTCTCTGCGGTGTTTTAGATTGTCTACACCGCATAAGGTATCTTCCGCCTACTCAAGACAATGGCTGTGGTTAAAGAGGTATGATTTTGTAGCAGTATTGAATAAATTTAATTGTACACACACACACCCAAAATATAACAAAAGCTGTTCTTCAATTGAGCAGGATAAAGCAATCACTGAGTACTCTGGGCACGAATATTCAGGTCGATAGATTTCTGTTGCCGCTCCTTTCCGCCATCCACATCGTCTTCGTCTTCAAATTCATTGTCATACAACGAGTCCATGAGCTTGGCAAGGGCAATGATGCTCCCAGTCTGCTGAAGGTAAAGCACAAGATCGATCGGGGGCTGTCCATTATTGGCGTCGCTGCTTTCTTGGACAGGGCCAGGACAGTCACCACCGCTGTCTGCGGCGCCAAGGCTGACGGTATCGCTTTCGATGGTGCCCCTGCTTGGAGAGGATTTGTCCAAAGAAGATTTGTCCTTATCCGGTTCATCTTTGGAGTTATTTGTTTCGGTCGGCCCCGTCTTTTTACTCGATGGCGCTCCATCCTCCTTAGGCGCGAGGGCACAAACCAAAGCCTTAGGCTGCTGTTGCTGCACAGCCGTCAGAGTGTCGATCTTCTTCTTAACGGCCTTCTCCTTCATCTTTTGCTTCTTCTTCTGCTTCTTGCTCTTCTTCTGATTTTTGCTCGCCGCGGCCTTCTCCTCGTCCTCGGCCCAGAGCTCCTCCTGGTACGAGAGGTGATACACCCGACAATCACACCTCGAGCACACGTGGCACTTGCACTCGTTGCAGAAGTGCGAGTCCATGACCCGACATCGCGAGTAGTTGTTGTGGCACAGGGCGCACGAGATGAAGTGGTGGTCCCATATCCGTTTCGCCCGCTTCGACACCGCCGAGCTGTTGTGCGGGCTCTCCGTCACAGTCTTGATGAGCGCCGCACATTTGATGATGGTGGGACGCTGCCCCAGTTCCTCCTCGGACTTGTGGTAAAGGTCCTCGGAATCTTGCGCCTCTTCTGTCTGCAATACCCGTTCAATGCCCTCAAGTGCCATCATGACCATGTTCGCCTCTGTCAACAGGACCCCGAGCACTGAAACGCACCCCTCCTTTATCAGGATCGAGATCTGCTCGTCGTTACCGCAGCTGGTAGCGTTGAGCACGACCCAGCACGCCTCGCTCCGCACCTCCTTGTCTGTGAGTTCGTTGTTTACGATGTCAACGAGGGGGGGGATGGCACCGGAGTCGATAACCGCCTGTATCTGAGAGGCCGTGCCAGCGGCGATATTGCTAAGAGTCCAGCACGCCTCCTTCTGTATCTCGCGATTGTGATGTTCCACCAGCCGACGCAGGCACGGAACTGCGCGGCATTCCAGAATGATCTCGGTGAAGTCTACCGCCGGGAGCGTATTCCCGAACTGATCCTGCTGGTCGGTGCAGTCTGCGCACACGATGTTGCCGATGGTACGCAGTGCCGGCTTAGCCACCTTGGGGGAGGGGTGCAGGAGCAGCTCGACCAAGCGCGGCACGAGACCGTCTTCCGGGGACATTCTCGAGCCCGGTCGCGCGACGCTCATCTCCGAGTATATCACAGCGGCGATGTGATACGCCGGCCCGTCACAGAAGTGGCTCAGCGTCCAGCATGCGAACGTCAGGACCTCGGCGTCGTCCATGTGCAGCATCCGCCTCACGGTGGGGAGGAGCGTCGTCACGTCGATCTCCTCCGCCGCCGATGGTGTCCTGCGCGTCACGGACGACGATTCCTTGTCGCCCGAGGAAGAAGACGTCGAAGTCGAGTACCGTCCCTCGACGAGGCCGGAGAGGCACCACGCCCCGACGCGGTGGAGAGAGACGTCGCCAGGGTTGTTCGCAAGGCACCTGAGCAGGGGGGGCACGCCTCCTGCCGCGAAGATGACATCGCGCGCCGATAGGGACGACTTGTCCTTTCCGCTAACACGCGACGACGACGACGACGGGACGTCGTCGTGCGTGTCGATGACCCCCACATCCGCGGCCGTCGCCGTCGCATCCATCGATGATCCCTCTGTCGTCATCGTCGTCGACGTGAAGCCGCCCTCCGCCGTTATCGTCGTTGTTGTTGTAGTCGTCGTTGTCAACGTTCTCGCCGATGAGGCGGACGACGCCGCGGACGGGAACGACGTCGCCCCGAGGCCGCCGCTCGCTATGCTCCCGAGCATCCACATCGCCTGCTCCCGCACGGCCGAGTCCTCACTCGACAACAGCGATACCATCGTTGGCACAGCGTCGGCGTGACGTAGGAGCTGGCGCTGTGACGACGCGGACAGGGGCGCGTGGGGACTGCATCCCCCCCCCCTCGCGAGGTCTTGGGCCGCGCTCCCGTCGACGACCGTCATCGTCCCCGCACCACCACCCCCCCGGGAGGTCCAATCCGTCAGGGCCGCGAGCGCCCGGAGCGCCTCAATCTGAACCTCGGGCGGGGAGGAGGAGGAGAACGACGACGACGAGGACAATGACGATGACGTGTCCTTCTGCCGCTGCTGACGCCGCTGCTTCGATGTTAGGGGGAGGTCGAGTGTGTTGTCGTAGTAGGCAGAATCGTTGCCCCCCCTGAGCCAGCCGAGGAGCAACGGTATCCAGTAGCGCGATTGTCGTCGCAACGTGGGCACGAGGACGTCGCCATAGCGATTGGTGTCATTAGATGATAGGGAAGAGAGGATCTGTCCTCGCAAAACGTCGTCGTCCCGGGGTAGCCCAATTTTTTCACGTTTCGCGGTAATATGTGAAAGTCGATGCATCAGATCGAGTTGAGAGCATTTTTCTCGCATACAAAAACTGCAACTGGAAAAACCGCCCCTCTCGAAGGACTCAACAGCGGCGACGACAAATTGCCTAACCGATCATAATCGGAAAAATACGTTCGACGCACAAAAAAAAAGGCGAAAATAATAATCATGTCTCCCCCTGAAATTATTCGCGCAACTAACTCACGGAGCTCAATCGCCTCGACGTGTCCAACCGCCACGTGGCGGCATCGGCGGACGAAAGGTTAAGAATGGACAGGCCTGGATCGTCCCCCGAGTTGGGGCAGAGGCCGCCGCCGCAGGCGGCTGCGGCGGCGGAGGCATTGAAGAGGAGCGCGGACGCCCCGTCCCCGCCCATGCGCAGTGCCGCCTCCAACAGGCGGTTCAGCTCCTGGACCAATTCATCCTCGTGGGGGGAGGAGGATCTCCCCCCCCCCTCGAAGTCGGCGACGCGAGCACGGCGACGGTTGGGGGCATCGTCGCCGCCGGATTTCATAGTACCAAACGCAGGCATGGAGGGAAGGTAAGGTGTGAGGCCGGTGGTGCGCGAAGATGTGACTGTTCCATTAGGTATTGGGAGGAATGTTACCATAGGCGGCCGGCCGGCGGGCCTTCAGGCACCAGTTGTGTCCGTGTTTGGATACTTACTTGTTGCAGACGGACATTTCTCGAAGTTTTACTGAATACCGACGTGTACTAATAAATAGCGTAGAAAATGTTAAATTCGTACTATTTCCAATGTGTCATTAATCCACGTGGAAAGAGGACTCAGCATGAAGGAAGCGAGAGAAACGGGCAATCGTACGAAAAAGAGGCCCAAACATAAAAAAAGAGACTCCAAGAAGTGGACACTTTTCCCCCAATGCTCTGCATGTACGTAGCACCCTCTCCGTAGGATCTGTACTGTGATGCCTTCACCATGGATTTCGGCGTCGTATGAGGGAGGATGGCGCCCGTGATCGTCGACGGCATCTCAGTGAGGTGGGCGATAAGAGTCGTCGTGGGGCGGAGCCATCGCGCCGTCGAGGACGTGGATGGTCGTCTCCTCCTCGGTAGGCAGTGTGGGTGGTGCTGCGGTATTTTTCCCCCGGCGGTCTTGCCATCGCTCGTGATTTTTCCCCTCAGATCGTGTCAGTGTCGTGCTAAATAATTTTGGTCGAGGCTCAAAACCATTTTGACATTGGTTGCCATCGTTCCATGTTCCATCTTCTTACCCATACCGTTACCCTCATATCCCTATACACTCATATCGCGTTATCACATGCGACTCGAACCGTCCCTCCAAAATAATTACATCCCATGGACGCCGATCGACGGTAAAATAATAACCGACCAACACAGTGGTGCCTCCCTAACTTCCTCGATCATCGCGTCGACTTCTTCCCTCTCCCAACAATATTCCCACGGTGCGAACTTCGTACCGGAATTATCGTTCAAGGTGAAGTCGGACACGTCGGGAGATTCGAAGAGCATCACCCCCGAGAAGGATGTGACCATGGACGATAACAACGACGAAGTAAGCAGCAGCGCTTCCGCTGCCAACAGCCCGGAGGAAGAGAAAGGAGGAAGAAGGGAGGGGGGCTCTGGTGGGATTAAGGGGGAGGAGGAGGGGGAGGAGGATGACGACGATGCGGCCGCGACCCCTACGAATCCCATGGATTTATTCATGGAGGCCGTAGAGTTGAGGACGGGAGAGAGAGCGACGGATGAGAAGTCCGGGGGAGGAGAGATCGCGGGCGGGGGGGGAGAGAAAAATGGCAATGGGGAGGAAAAGGACGCCGACGATACCTCGGGGGGGAAGGATGTCGCGTCGGCCAAAAAAATCAAATTGATGACGGAAGTCAACGGGGGCGAGAATGAGGGGGAGCCTGCGGCCCCACCGGTGGTGAATTCTGATCCCCTTCTGAAAGGTGTCCTGGCCTATTCCGACCGCGATAATCTCCGACGTCATGTAATTCGGGGAAGTTGGCAGTACGAAACCCCTGCTGCCGGTCCCCCCGAACGATTTGAGTTGATCCGTAACATCCCCCCCGAGGAAGATCTCAAAGAACTGCCTAAGGATGGCGAATTCAACGGCTCCTTTAATGTAGTTTTTGCTGTCAAGAATCAGAAGGGTAAGATTAGGAATAAAACTCGTGCGGTGACTGAGAGTGGGGTAAAGTTGACATTTAAGCCGAGGGATGAGTCCAAAGAAATTTTTGATGTCAATGGATTCGGGTTGAATGAATTTGGAACGTTTGAGCTCTATGGAACGGCAAAGAGGAATCCTTCAGTTGTGGAGGAAGATCCAACGTACTTCATTTCCGTTCATAAAAGGTATGTTATCATAACACCTGCCCCAACACCTGATCTGCCCGCTGCGGGTACTGCGATTGTGAACGATGCTGAGTCTAAGGATAAAAAGCGAAAGCATGATGCCGTTGAGGATGATGAGGCAACGCCACCACCAATCGTATTGCCCCCTGAGGGAGTTACCCTTCATGGAAAACTGGTTCGCAATACATCAGAAGAGTTAAGTCTTGACAACACCGCGGTCCATCGCGTTACGGGCCTTTGGTCAATGATGGGACTATCCTTTATCCTTGACAACCCCAACAAGTGCGAAAAATTCGAGTTTGAACACAAGTGCTCCGGTGATTCCACTGTCTTCCCCCTATCTGGGAGATACACTGGATTCTTTTACGTTAGCGATGAACCAGAAGGAAGGACCAAGGTTGCTGAAAGAGATGTTACTCTGAAATTCATACTGAACCGTGATGGATATTACAATGTCGAGGGACGGGGAAGCAACGTGTATGGAAAGTATAGTATCACCGGGTTGTTGATGAATGATAACACGATCACACTGTGCAGACACTTTCAGGCAATAAAGCTTAAGGCTAGCAGAAAGTTGGCGAATGTCAAGCAATCTGATACTGGGGAAGGATCCAACGGCAGTGCTATCCTTCCTGATTCTGAGGTCGAAACTGCTATGTCGGTTGTACAAACCTCGTCTACCCACCTTACGTTTAACGACGTCAAGCTCCCCAACTGTGACGAAATTCCCCCCCCACTTGAAGCTCCTGAGCAATATACTGCCACCTCTCGCGGAATACTTAAAATCGAGCCTGACGGCACACACACCTGTTCGGGTTCTTGGGCCTTGTCAAATGACCATTATTCGAACGGCGTAACGTCCAAGTATCATTTTGGCATTGCAGCCCACAATGCAGTTGATGATGCCAAGGCTATGCTTGAACTTGGATTGGTGAAGGGTGATGATAGACAAATTAAAAATTTGAACAATGCGAATGGCATTTCTCCTGTGACACTTGCTCATTCTACGTTCCCTATTGACTCAACGAACTATAAGGGAAGCTTTAAATTACGCAAGGGGTCCACACGGACCCAAACAATTATCGATCATCAAATTGTTCTGAAATATTTGAAGAATTCGGGAGGGAGTTACAATGTGTATGGGAAGGGTGTGAACGAAATGGGGACGTTTGATCTCACTGGTACGCTCATCCTGCAGGGCAACGGCAATGGTCTCATGCAGCTTTATAGGACTTATCCCGTAGTTCTGGCAGAGCCTGTACCGTTCGCGCAACAGCCAACAGGCTCCAAGAAGAGTTCAAAGGTGTTCCGTGGAGGATTGACGGAGAAAGCCACTCCCGCGAACAGCGGGCCAGCTCCCGCAATGAAACCACCTGAAAGATTCACTCCATCCGCGTCAGGCTTACTAAGACGCGAGTCTTCCAGGACACTCAAGCCACCATCTCGGCTCGAGGAAGATGACCCCCAAGCCCAAATGAATCGCTGTATGGAGAAATGTCGTAAAATTCTTCAGGAGTTGAATGACGGTGATGTACAGAATATATTCGGTTCGCCAGTGGATCCTATTGCGCTTGGTGTTCCCACCTATTTCGACGTTATCAAAGAACCTATGGATCTGGGTACAATCAAGACCATGATGGACAGCGGCGAGATTGATTCGCCCGCAGAGTTTTCTCGTCTCGTCCGTCTAACATTTGAGAACGCCATTACATTTAATACTTTGCCAGACAACATCGTGCATGTAACTGCGCGCAATCTCCTTGCTACTTTCACGAAAAAATTCGGCACCATTGACAAAATATTCGATTCTGCTAGGAAGAACAAGACGCTCTCTAAGGCAGAACGACTGGAGTTGCGCAGGAAGGAGAAAGAATTGATGAAGGACGCAAAGCGCAAGGAAAAAAGGGAGAAGGAACTTAAACGAAAAGCTGAAGCAGAAGCCTCTAACGAATCCAAGCGAATGAAACTCGAAAATGTGATAGCGACAAACAAGTCCACCATGGCTGCTATCGCTCAAGCTGCCCCAGATGATCCTGATGCAGTTATAACTCGCTCTGAGTACAACTTACTTGTCCAGGCGATCAAAGACGTGCAAAGTCAGATTGTTGGTCTGCACAAACTTGTCAGGAAGTCACAAAAGTCAACAACACTTTCTAGCGACGTCGACTACATGGACACTGCACCACCATATGAATCATCCTATGAACCATCTTATTCTGCAAGCGAAACATACTCTCAACTCCCCAAGCCGAAGAAGAAAAAGAACCATAGCGAGGCCGAGCCCAGCAGCTTCTCACCACCACCATCCCCCAAAACATTCCCCACCCAAGCTCCAGGGGTGGAAATTTTAATGCCCTTATCAATTGAAGAACAGGAAGCACTCTCGGAAGCAATCAATCTCTTGCCAGAAAAATTGCTGCCGGGTGCAATGCAAATTATTCGCGAGGCTGACTTTGTTAATGACGATGATGATGAAATCGACCTTGACATCGACCAACTTGACACCAGGACGCAAAGGAAGCTGCAAAGTTTCGTCATGGAGGTAAGATTGGTGAAAACGTTGTTGTGTGATTTTCCAAATAAGGCCTTATGTATAATCTGAGTCGATGTTGCAGAACGTCAAAACAAAGAAGAAGAAGAAACCGTCTAAAAAGCAAAAGGCACCGGTTCCAGTGGCGGCCCTTCCTTCGCCATATCCAATCCCAGAAGTGACTGCCAAGCTATCAACCAATTCACGTCCTCCAGGTGGCAAATCCTTTTTCGCCCTTGGGGATGATATTGATAGCGATGACGACAAGGACGAAGAGGAGGAAGACGACCTCAAGGTCGATTTCGCCACCAATTGGATTGCAAATCCTACCAAAGATTCTGCTGCCGAGAAGAAGGCAACCAGCGATGATGACTCCGACGGAGATGATGACGAGGATGATCTTTGGGGAGCAGCAAGGAAGGAAACGGAGGCATCCAAGGCACGAGAAGCTGACCGCGCTAAGCGCGAGGAGAAAATGCGCGCCGAAGCTGAATTGGCAGCTAAAAAGCGCATGGCAGAAGCTCAGGAACTTGGAGAGCAAGCACGTGCAAAACGCCTGGAAGAAGAAGCCGCCGAAGCCCGTCTAAAAGACGAGCAGGAACATGAGGCTAAAGAGGCGAGTAAGGCAGCACGTGAACAGGCCATCAAAAGTGTTGAAGGTATGGAGCAAACTGTTGACTTAGACGCGACCCGAGTTTTAATGGAAAAGTATGACCGGGAATTCAACAACGATAATTATAGTGCTGGTGCAAGTCCAGGATCTGACTTTGGATTCTGATAATTTTCACCCAACACCAACGCTCCCTTGATATTGTTTTTTTGTTTGTGAAATGAATTGCCACTCTTGAGTTCTGGGGAAATCCGGTGCAACGGTGTTTATATGGTCATCTGCATCGACATGGTTGAATGACAGGCCAATCAATGGCTACTATAGAAAAAATTCTCATAAAAAATTACACCTAAAACATAAATTGATTTCATAGCAAATTACTCAACGCGTCCACGGAATTTATTGTAAGTAGTGGCCACACATGTCATTCGTCTTAGCGCTAGCAAATCATCATCCGCGTAGATCTTGGCCTAGGCTGACCGTACATTTCTCTTGGTCCAAATTTCTTTCAATGCTAGAATTTAACCTTCGCTGGTCCAACCTGTGCAGAACATTTATTGCAATAAAATATTTCCTATTTCAACAGCCCTTGCTTAGGTTCGAGGGCTATCAGCGATTGTTCTCCTCTCCAATTCCAACTTGAGCTTGCAATGATACTCACAAGCCTTTCCACCATAAAAGAGTAGTAAAACATGTTATTTAATTTCTGCCTACACCAGCCCTTCGCTTCCCACTCCTAGATTTGCCACTCTTGCGCACCGCTCGACCTCCCGTGTACTTCGCCGTTGCCTCCCATACATCAAATGGCATGAGCGGTGGTCGCACAGTGACCCCGATACCCTTGGGCACTCCAATTCGTACTTTAGCTGTACCAGCGCCAGTCACAGCTACCCATCCGAGTCCTCGCAGTGTAATGTCGGCTGCCGCTTGCTTCCAACCTTCACCCTGAATGTCAATTACGTGGTATTCGAATTCCCCGATCTCCTCTAAACGTTCAGGGCCCGGTTCAAGGGGTGGTGTTAGCATCTTTCCTACATGATTCGAAGTGAACTCATCCGCTCTGGCCGAATCGGTCATATGCAACTTGATTTCATTTGCGACAAAAATTGTGAACAGGAAAGGCTTACAATCACCAATGAGTTCTATCTTTGCAAGACCTCCCACTAGACAACATTTTCCTGCTGCAATCCTAAATGTTATCGGTTCAACTTGCTTCTTGGGGACCACGATTTTCAACTCTTCTGGTGTTAAACGTTCAGTCAAACAACCGGGCACCAAAAGTCCAGGTGTATCATATAGACTCATTCCACCACCCAAATCAATCTTTATAAACTGGAGAGTTGTGCCAGGAAGAGGCGACGTCGTCAATGATCCTTTCCACTTATTTGCATTCCCGGCCCTTCTCTTTCCTCCATACTTTTCTCTGTTGCTCGAACGAATCGCCTCATCAAGGAGATAATTCACGAGAGTTGATTTCCCGGCATTAGCTGCACCAACCACGTAAATATCACATTCCATTTCATCCGCAAGCTTTCTAGCCTTTTCCATCATAGTTGGAATACCAAAGCCAGTTTTGCAACTTACCAGCCTTACTGCTCCACCAATATTTGCAATGGATTTGACTTGCTGATATTCCAGCTCCCTTCGTACCCAGTTCTCTGCACGTGTCTGACCCATTTCCGAGGGGAGCAAATCTGCCTTGTTCGCGGCAAGGATGACAGGGTTGTCGCCAGCGATCTGATCCAACTCGGGCAATACAGATCCGCTGAAATCAAATAAGTCAACCAAAGCAAGAATGACAGCCTTCTTCTGTCGGAGAGGGAAAAGGAGCTTTCGAAATTGTTCCTGAGAGAGAGTGGGCTCGTCTGTCCAGCCCGGGCGCAGCTTCTGTTCCACTGACCCGAAATTTTGCAATTGATGACATCGTTTACATATGACTTTTTTTCGCGATAAAGCCTCCAAGTCCAAGCCCATCCTTTCTGCCATCTCGTCGACGCTGATGTTAGTAAAATCGTCTGAGTCATCTTCGCTATTGACGCCTGTTTGACTAAGAAGAAAGTTAACTTCATCCTCTGGCGACCACTCAGCGGATTGTGCCTTTTCCTGCAGTTTTTGGGCTTCTTCGATCTTAGAAAGCTTCGTCTGTATTTCATACTTTTCAGGTGGTAAGTACCCAGGTCGTAGATCGTCTGCCATTTGAAACGGCGTGCCACAACCCGAGCAGGTCATGGAGCCTGTAATCACTTTGAACTGATCGCGCCTCGGCGTTTCGTCATTTCCAAATGGATTAACTTCACGACGAAAACCAAGCTTCTTGAGATCATCGAAGCTTACATCTCTCGAGAACTTATCAAGCTCCTTTGGAACGGAGACACGACCCATCGTTTGATCTCGCCTTGCGGCTGCTAGGCGCTCATCCATGCTCTGTGCGGAAGACGTGCCTAAGTCGGAAATATCATCATCCAAATCATCATCGTCTTCGCCTTGGTCCAAGTCAATTTCATAATCATCGTCTGTAAAATTATCCTCAAACGTAGCATCATCGGCAAAGTAAGCAAGGGTGCCATCGAATCCCTCCTTCTTGGCCATACTGTCAAATTCATCTGTCAGGGCCTTGGCATTAAACTCCTTCTGCCAATTAGGATTGATAGTGAATTTACGTTTGGGTGATTGTGGGGGCGGCTTCGAACTCGCCTTCTTTCCAAAGGAAAGAGCGTCGGCGGATTTAGATGCCGACAAGCGTCCTATGAGCTCTGCTTTCAGGCCCGACGTTGACAACCCCTCCTCTCTCAGTCTGTCTTTTAATTCTTTGACAGTCATGTCCTGTATATCGGCCGATCTATGATCGCCGTCGGACGAGGCAGTTCCAAAACAAGCAACATTTCCTTGCACTGAGGATCGAATGCGACCCGGAAAGCTCTTATTGGAATGTGAATCCTTCGGTGTACTTGTACCGGAAGTAGCAAATGCAGCAAATGCAGAAGAAACAGGGTTTAATATTATTTGGCGGTGGGTAATTCTACCAAAACTATTTGCCTTCGATCCAACAGCTCTTGATAGAAGGGCCGTGATCGTCATGTTTTGTATTGATAGACACAACACTCCTATACTGTGAGAAGGGAATATCATTTGGGATTATTAGGATTGGCTAAGTGGGGTCTGTTGCCTGTTGCTCTAGGTAGAGGTGGTGTGAAAAAAGATGATGGCGGCAGAAAAAAAGTTGTGTTTATGTTGTGTGGGTGTGTGATTTGGTTGTTCGTACAGCGCACAGACAGCAGCCGTTCCCGCAACAAATAATGGACAACAACGAAGAGAATAATATTGCATCTCCTCTATTACTGGATCTATTATTCACTCTTCTGCATAGATCTATCGTTTTAGCAATACTACCCTATTAGAGAAATATTATAGAAGTAATACCATTAGATAGAATAGACCAAAAGGAAGGACATTTTGCTATGTTCTTCGCAACCAGAATAGCTGCGTCTTCGCCGCCTTCCGCTGCGTTTAACGTCCTTCAACGGAGAGCCATCCAGTGCTCATTCTCCAGCGTGTTCCACATTCGCAACGCCAACGGTGGTATATCCACGAAAGAGAGTCAAGCGGCCGAGGCTATTTTTACGCGAGCGGTAATTTGGCCATTGTGCGCGATGGGTATCTTGGGAGGGGGGATCGCTGTGAAGAGGCGATTTTTTGTTGACGATGCAAAAGGCTTGTGAATATATTATTTTAACCGAGTTGTGACATAGATGATAGGAAATAGAATTTCGACGGAATGATCATCCTTATTATTATTACTATGTATGCTAGATGGTACTTACGGCTGTCGGGTCATCTTATTAATGCAACTGATACAAGCAATGATTAATTCTATAATATGGTATCGCGGGAATGGTCGTGGAAAGTTTCAGTAAAAGTTAATCAAAAGCACTACTCCAACGCTGTTGTTTGTCGTATCAGTATCAAAATCAGCCCAATACATCGTTAATCCTCCAACTTATGAGGCCTCGCTAGATGGTCACTTTTGGAGTAGTTTGCCAAGAATTGAGCGTCATATTGAGGGTACAGCCTAACCAAGCGAGCGGCGCGGCGTTCCTGCTGCCAACTGAAGTATGGCCGAATCCCTAGATTTTGCAATTGCGCCCTCGCGAACTGCAAACACAGGAGACCGAAGGAGACCGTGCCGAGTACGGGTTCCATCCATCCCCAAGCCCTGTGTCGTTTCCATCGAGGGATAAATTTGGCGTCAAAAAAAATGAATGAATAAGCGATAATAACGAACCGAACGACTGAACTCACGCCGATCCAACTTCCAGGAAGGTCTCGAGATCCTGTTCGGGGGGCATATCCGCCTTGACATAACATTCATTGAACCATTCCACGAGTGGGCGATCAAATACCAGCGGAATAGAAGCATAACACGAAAACATCGCCGCGCCAAAACCGGTATAAAAGGGAATCGCAGCGAGGAGCATCCCCTCGCGATTTGTTTTTTGAATTTGTTCGAACACCTTCATAGCCTTCGTGAATAATGTAATGACAATGAGTAGATATTGGTGGGAATATTTTAAGTGAAAAATGAAGTAAACGTCATGCCGAAATTTCCCCCCCCCCCCCACCTCTTTTCTCTATAGCGTATCGCCACATACCTCGTCATACTCCACCTGATCCACCGACATGATATCCCGCACGACGCACTCCCTGCACGCCTCGGGGATTGACAATTCCGCAAAATGCAGAACCTGCTCATTGGTCATCGACGCG
This sequence comes from Cyclostephanos tholiformis, assembly GCA_036939975.1. Lineage (NCBI taxonomy): Eukaryota > Bacillariophyta > Thalassiosirophyceae > Thalassiosirales > Thalassiosiraceae > Cyclostephanos > Cyclostephanos tholiformis. Next base: position 12,889 of record JALLPB010000070.1, on the reverse strand, counting down.
AACGTCTTCGGGAGAGTCCTCGCGTATTCCAACGTCGGTTTGCCATCGCGAAATCGTTCGACGTTTTTACCCGACGCGCCGGAGGATATTGTTCTCCTCGCGGGTCGACCCACGATGGACCACATCGCGCATGATGTATGGTAGAGCGGGGAGGAGGAGGAGGAGGAGGAGGAGGAGGAGGGGGGGATGGACGAATTCGCCACCGCACGGGACATATATGAGGTCGCCGCATTCTGCGTGGATCGCGCCACCCTCCATCGCCGTACGGCAGACGATGACGACGACGGCGATGCAATGACGACCTTGCCATTCGAGTCGTTATATTCGTCGGGACCACGAGTTGGTGGAGTGATAATAAGGCCCGAAAGAGTTTGGAACGCCCTCGAGTCGACCGCGAACATCAGACGAGATGCATGAGAGACAAGGCGCACTCCCGAATGGGCTCCTAAGGGTGATATCAACAACATACTATTCACTTGATCGGGGATGCTTGCTGCCCCTATTTCTCTCGCGCAATGCTGAGTAAAAAAAAAATATCCCGTTGAAGTCAACAAGGAATAGTATCATATTAATATGATCGATATGTCAACAAAGTAAGTAAATAGTATAGTAGATAGTGACCGTTGTTCAGTCAGCTCCACTCCGACCCGTTCTCTCACATCTACGAAGTCCTGGACTGGTAACTTCGACGTGCAGACGTCAAGTCGTATTAGTGACTGCCCGGTGCGAAAAAGGACACGACCAATGCAATAATATTGGGCAACAAATCAAAAATTTTGCTGTTGCACAAATAATTAAATAATCATTAATATTATTTTGTTGGACGAATACTCATCATGGGTAAGGGCGGAGACAGTAGAAATGGGGGGATCCTAGTCGCTCCCGCTACGGCAAGCGTTCCGTCGATGACGATGTCCACTCCGACGAAAGAAGACAAGCTCGTCGACGCTGCCGCGAGGATAAAAGCAACAACGACCAATGACAGGCCGTGGTACGTCCGGGGCGGTTTCCACGTCAACGTATTCGGGATGGGATTGAACGTGTCGATGCCGCCGTTCATACTCATCACGACGGCCGCATCGACGTCCCTACACTCGACCTATACGCCGACGCAATTATTCCTCGCCCTCCTCGGATTGCAAATCATCGCCGCCCTCGCGGAGGGCAAACGCACGTTCTTCTGCTTCGTGGTCGTGCCGGTATACCTCTCGTCTCTACTCCTAGTTCCCCCGACGCTTTCCACGGCATATATCCCTACCATCGGACTCGCGTTCTTCGTCGCGATTTGGAGGATCGGCATATGCATGTCGGTCTGCCTCCATCGTTTTGCCTCCCACGCGGCGTTCAAGTGCGGACCCATAACGCGCCTGTGCCTCAACCTCCTGGGTTGTGCCGCCAATCAGGGCGGTCCAATCTGGTGGGCATCGCAGCATCGATGTCATCACAAGCATTGCGATATGGCTCGCGATCCGCACAGTCCGATCGTACACGGCGTCGAGAAGGCGTTCGCGTTCTTCAGCGTCGGATACGACGGGGTGGAGGAGGAATTCGCCCCGAGGCACAACGATACTTGGTACCTGCGACTGTTGGACACGTTTGCCTTCGCGGTGTGTTCCGTGGAATTGTGCCTCGCGTATTACCTGCTCGGGAGGGAGGGACTTTTCGTGTCGTACACCTCCATGTGGATATGTCAGGCGGGGAGTCTTTGGTTCAACATCACGAATCATCCCCCCCACGCCAACGACTCGACCGCGGGTGGCGCCGGTAAGGTCTGCAATGCGAGCAACGGCAAGGGCAGGCCGACTGGATGGTATCCCGCATTTTGGTTCCTGGATTTCATATGTCCGTACTTTAGCGGCCTGGCATCCGAATCCGCGCACGCGGATCATCACGATCATTTCATGCTCGCGAAGCGCGACGAGTACGACGTCATGTATCACGCGTTCGTTAGGCCGCTGGAAATGTTGGGATTAGTTTGGGATGTCAAGGTCGCTCCCCCGGAGTAAAATTTATTCGATCTCATCATTCCGCTCACGGTAAATGGGTGGCAGGGAGAGGGGTGTTATATGTTGTAATAAGCAGATTCACACAATTGCGTTGGCGTGTTGATGGAATATAAACCTAAGCAGGATGTTGCTGATATAAACTGGTGCAAATTTCCGCCTCTCACAATTTATAGGAGAGAAGTGTAGAGACCGTCGGGAATTCCCGGACTATCGATGAGTAACTTAGAGATAATTGTCTGATGATTCAGCCAAAGTAGGCAGTATGATCCCATTACGACAGAATTGCCCAATATCAAAGAGCAAAACAATGACATGGACTAGTATTATGGACTGGTATTGTATGTGGAGCATAAGTTTGATCAAGCCTTTGTGGATATTTGCCCAGTGTCCTTTCAAAAGAATATAGCGGAAACGATGCCACACGATAGGGAGAACGGAGAGATGAGACGAACTGACAGTGGCTGGGGGCTGGAGTTGCGTTCAACGAATATGGAGGAACGTTAAACGAATATGTAGACCGAACGCTGGATTAAACGAGGAGAGTAGCGAGACCATTATGATCTGTTTGGTCATTGCTGGCCTGGCTTTTCTCCCAAAGCTTCTCCAAGAAGTGAGCCCTATGATACTCGTTGCGCGGATGCCTTTATTCTTTCACTCGTTGAACATATTCCGAATGAAATCTAATAAGAAGGTCTTGTTGTCGCACCCAACTCGCATTTATTTGACGAAGTCACTAAGAGGATAACATTCCTGGTCTTATCAGAACACTAGCTTCTTGTGTTTACTAAACTTAACTCAATGCTGATTTGACCTCATACCTGCAGGGAGGTAACCTGCTTCGTTACAACACCACAATAATATAAAGGCGATGATGATCCGTTCGTTTATGTTTTCGACTCCCTTGCCGTCAATTCCTGCATCGAATAGACAACGGAATCATCCACATTAACCTTGATGAGCGGCGTCCCTTTGATGTAGTAGGTAGCAACGGCACGAAAACCCGGTAAGTCCCCGGGGGAGGGATCGTTACCCCGGCAGTGATAATGATATCACGGACGAGAGGTAAAAAAAGGAAAAAATTATATTCGGAACACGGCGAACACTCACCGCCACTCTGCCCGGGGATCAACTTCCGCGTCGCCAAACCGGCAAGCCGCGACAGAGTGTCCATCGACTCATCGTCGAGGAGCTGCCCGATCACCTTCCTCCCCTCGCCGTCCATGCCCGGTACGGCCCCGACCGTTAGTTGGAACGAGCTAGCGTACGCCTCGTCGTCCTTACCGAGTACGAGTCCGCCGCCGTACCCTATCCCCTCCCTGGGTATCGATACCAGACCCGCGACGTCGTGTGCCCTCGCGGACCTCTCCTCCCGTACGAGCCTCAACCTCTCGCCGTCCGGTCGGGATTGCGGCACGAACTCGTCCGGGGCCTTGGCCCTGCGCGTGTACCTCGCGTATGCCACCCTCTGGGACGGCACGCCGAAGTCTAGTCGTTCCCCCCCCCGGATGTAGGTCAGGCTGCCCCCCCCCCCGGCGAGCCTCACGGGCGAACCGAGGAGTAGGTCGCGACTTGTCACCAATCCCGATCGGCCGCACAGGTCGATCATCTCGCGCGCCGATTCCGGACACTCCTCGCCGTACAGGCCCATCCTCAGCGTGCGCGTTTCGGATCTGCTCCCCGATCCGATGGTGAGGGTCATTTCCACGACGTCGGTGACGACGATCCCGTCCGGTAGCGGGGGGGGGGACAACGACGTCACCCCCCCCCCACCCGATGACGTCGTCGTGCCATCCGGACCGCAGGTCGGATCCGACGCATCGCACCTATCGACGCCTCCCCAATTCCAACCCACGGCGGCGTCGAAGTCGAGCTTCTCGAGGCAATTGCCCTCCGATTTGCACTTATATTCTGCGTATCCCACCGCGCGTTGGACGGGCACCGATGCCGCGTTCGCCACGACGTCTGGGAAGGGGGGTGACGACGGTGGGAGGAGGAGGACGACGGCGGCGGCGGAGGCGGCCGCCGAGGGCACGGCCCGAGATAGGAGGAATTCCCTCCTCCCCAAGCCTCCATCGCCGCCGCCGCCACCGCCACCGCCACCGCCTCCTCCGTCGTCGCCGTCCATGAAGTTCGACGACTCGGTTAATGCGCGGCCGATTCCGCTACCGACGATGGTCGACGACGGGTGACGACGGAGGGCGAGGAATGCACACGACGCGACGCACCCTTCCCCCATGCCCCCGCCAGTAGTAGCGACGGCCACCGCAAGCAGCGGTAGCCACGGGAACGACGGTAACGGCGATTTCGCTTTCGCCATCTCTCTCCCAAGGCAGGTCAAATCTCTCTCTTCCTCCCTTCGACAGTACTATACTCTATACGTTTTCGTGCGACGGAGAGGCATGAACCGAGATCTGCGTAGGAATAAGTATGTCGCGGATTCCCCGCGCTTGAACCATTCACAATAATTTTTCTCGTCACGGCACAGATATTATCATCATGGAGTCGTCCGTCAACGACCCCTCCCATCACGCCGGTCTCATAGCGTGCACCCTATTCCTAGGCGCAGCATCGCTCTTCTTCTTGTTCAAGGGGGGCGCGAACGGCGTCGATTGTGGGGGTAGCGCCGTCGCCGCCGCCGCCGCCGCGCGGAGGAAGGTGGGATCGAGGAGACGCCAACCTCCCGATGACAACCATGAGGACGACCGAGGGGGCCGGGGGGCGAGGTCGACGACGACGACGACGACGACGAAATCCGGGGATGACGTCGGACGTAGTCGTGATCATTCCGCGCCGCCGCTGCGTAGCGTGTTCTCCGTGAAGCAACCGCCCGCGAGGGTGATGACGGGAAGTAAAGGCAACGTGATGGTCGGCGGCGGGGACGGATCGTCGTCGTCCTCGACCTCATCATCATCGTCGAGGCCGTTCGAATCCGCGTATTACTTCGCCCACAACGGGCAATCGACGGGGTGAGTTTTTTTTCTTTTTTGGCGGACCTCCTCCTCCTCCACCCCCCCCCCCCCCCCCCCCCCCCCCCCCCCCCCCCCGCCGCCGCCGCCGCCCTCCCCCCTCCCCCATCCTTTCTCTCTTCTTCTCTCCCCTCTACTCCCCAATCCCCCCTCGCGCGGCGTCGGGACCAAGGGGACATCGGTGGCGTTTTCTCCCATCGTCTGTCCTCGAAAAATACGAATGCAACTCACATCATATATATTATATTCGCCGTCTTCCCCTCGTCGACATGAAATCACGATTCATCGTCTCACCCCCCCCCCCCCCACCCCCCGCTTTGCACCCTGCTGTTCGTCGTCGTCTCGCGTGAAATAAAACGAAAACGATCGTTCGATATCAAACAAATAACATGAATGCGATCGCGCGCAGGGGCGGGTACAAGGACGGATTGCGCGCCGAGGACTACACCATGAACGGCCCCAGGCTCCTTAGCAGGGGCGGAGTTCGCGTCGTCGACGACGATCGCGCCGTGGATGGGGGGGGGGACGACGACCGTAGTCGCGACCGCGCTCCCGCTCCCGCCGATGATAGTACCGCTCCCGCCCCGTCGTCGTCGTCGTCGTCGTCTACGAAGACGGGGGGGGAGGACGCGGACGACGTGGTCCAACGACGTCGCGCGGCGGCGTCGATCCCCATCACCAGGTACATGTGGGACGACGACGGCGGCGACGTCGCAAGGGTACACATCGACGTCCTACCCGCATCGTCCTCCTCGTCCTCGAGCGGAACGATACGATGGGAGGACGCGAACGTTACGAACGACGACGTGGAGGTCCGACTGATCGGCGGCGGGGGAGGTGGGGACGACGACGACGACGACGACGACGCCACGGTGAGACGGGGGCTGTACGTTGGTGTCGCGATCGACGTTGCCAACCCGGAGGGGAAGGAGGGGACGGGCAGGAGGAGGTATCATCTCCACGTCCCGAGGATGTACGGCGATGCCGAGTCGGTAAGGGCCGTCGTCAAGAGGCGGAAGCTACTTATCAAGATAACGAAGAGGAGGGTCCCCAGGAGGAGGATGGGAGGGGGGAATCGGAAGACGACGATGACGAAAGGTAACGGTACGGATATTGGCGTTTGGGGACGCATATCGAGGGCCATCGTACGAACACTGGTCGGTGGTACCACCGGCACGACCGACGATGACGACGACGAGCTCGTTCCGTCGCACTGGCCGAGGCTGAGCGCCGCGGGGGGCGTGTCCGAAGCCGACGTTTCCTTCGACGGCGATGTGCCGTTCGGGGTGACGGATTTCGACGTCGGCGGCGAGGAATAAAAGGCCATGGACGTTATATTATCGGATGGATTGTATTTGTACGATGTTTATTTTCGCGTGATTGTAAGGCATGTGAAAACATTATTAATATATTTAAATATTATTTTTTTTCTCCGTTGACGGGCAATCAAGCCCAAGGTTGCAGGTTCGAGGCCTACCATAGGCAATATCCCCTGTCAACAATCTGGTCAAAGGCAAGTACAATAGATCCACAACGGCCCAGCCCACATCGGCCCAGCGAGGTCGGGCGAAAAGGCACCGGGAACTGGTACAATCCGCCTGACAACCAGCACAAACAGGTGTGGCACGCCAGGTGCATCTAAACACCACCCCCCCCAAAATTCAATTTTGCTTTAACGTATCTCTCGCTAGAGCGCAGTAATGCTTAATATATTAAGAGAGATAATTGTTTTTATTCAACAATCCAACCCTCAAAAAGAATGAAGTTGCAGGGTTGTTGCAAATATAATAGTGCCCTTTTTTAACCCTCATGTCCGTGATTTCATAATCACTGCCAAGTTGTTGATCTTCCTCCCGAGGACTAACGATAACGGGTTTCGTGCCGCTGCTACTACATCGAAGGGACGCCGCTCATCAGGATGATTCCGTAGTCTATTCGATGACAGAATTGGCGGCAAAGGAGTCGAAATAATAAACGAACGGATCATCATCGCCTTTATTTTATTTTGGTGTTCTACCGAAGCTGAGTACCTCCCTGCAGTTAAGAGGTCAAGTCAACATTCAGTTAAGTTTAGTAACCATAAGAAGCTAGTACTGATGAGACCAGGGATATATTATCTTAGTATACTCCCATTTAGCCTGTAAAGTGACTTCGTCAAATATATGCGGATTGGGTGAGAAAACGAGACCTTATGTCCACGGATTTCTCTTGGTAGGTTTGGTTTGGAATATGTTAATGAGAGAAAGACGAAAGTTTTCGGCGCTTGCGTGGTCTTTTGAATTCGATAAATCTCATCCATTCAACCCTCGACCGCCCATCGATGCGCGCGACACGCCCCCCCCCCCCCCCCCCCCCCCCCCCATCATTCCATGCATCAGTAAAGGATGCCCTGTCCCCCGAGAGCCACCAGCAACGCCACGACAACGGACACGTACAAAATCACATTGGTCTGAGGCTTTTCCGAGTCAAGTCCGACCGACGCCTCCCGGATTAGGCGTTCCTTCATCGAATTTGAAAGGGTTTCCCTCGGCGGCTCGAGCATGGGCTCGTCGTCGTACACGGTGCCGTCACTGCTGGCCTTCTTAGCGGCCACCTCCTGCTCCATTAGCTTGGTAGCCTCGGCCTTGGGATCGGAGGACATGCACACTCCGTTGCTGCAATGGTTGCGGTTGAATGAGGGCGCTGGATTTTTTTCGCGGATATAGGCGAGTAAGGTCGATGTTCGGTGGGATATCGTGCTCGATGGGCATAGAGCGAGGAAATTTGGGATCAATGACTCGATGACTCACGTGGGGTCGCGAAGCCGACTCGCTTCATGGGAGCGAAGGTGGAAGTTTTGACCGACCATTTGCTATTGACGGAGGCAGCTGGCTCCGATGGTGCGAAGGCGGTGGCTATTGTCGCCAAGATTGCTAGGCATAAGACGACGAGGCGGGGCGCAGCCATGGTTGTCAAGTTATTCACACGATGTTCCTCTGGATTCTGGATCTTCGGCGGTGCTGTGACGTGTAGATAAAAAACACTCTCAGATCAGGGAGAAGCGGGAACTCACGCAAAAAGGGTGCTTCCTTTCCCGCCATATGAACATAGTAGGTACTTCTTATTCTCAATATCTACATACAACCAAGAAGAGAACAGTCAACATCACATCATTATGTGAGCGGCACCGAGAGCATGTCTTGGAAGATCCCTAAAACAGTCCTAGGGGACAAAATCGAATGGGATTTATCTTTAATCCCGGGCAGGCCAAAGAGAGGACGATGGACAGGCAAAGACGATCAACTGTGGCGATGTCGAAAGACCAAAAAGTTCGAGGCGTCCCTCCTGAACAATCTGCCCCACGGCGCGTCCTTCGTCGACGCCGGGGCACACTTCGGCGATACGGTTATGACCATGGCGCTATACGCGCGAGATACCCTGCGGAGGGATGATATTCGCTTCGTAGCCTTCGAGCCGAATCCGAGGAAGGCACGATTCATAGAGGAGTGCGCCGCGGCCAATGGCTTCTCGTCGGAAAATTTCAGGGTTATATGCTGCGTCCTGGGAGACGAAACGTCGATCGGGGGTGCCGTGGCAAGGAGAGGTCACGGAAGGAATTGGTGTGAATTTGACGGAAGGACGTCTTACACCAAGGTTATGCCACGGGATGGTGATGTAAACTCAGTTGCCAACATTGATGACGATGATTCGTGTGGCTCTGATCCTACCTCGTCATGCAATGTACTCCTGGATGTACACCGATTGGATGATTATTACGACCAGATACATCCACTCGGATTTTTGCACATCGATGTGGAAGGGTGGGAGGCAAGAGTGATCGCCGGCGCATCATTTTTGCTGACGGCTTTCGAGAATCCGACTGTTGCAACATCGCGGTGTTACGTACTTGCCGAAACTTTTAGCAGAAAAGAGGCCCGGAGCCGAGGGCCGGATTTTTCGGACACCCACGAAGATGACATACTGAAAGCTATGAGCAAGTTCTCCTTCACGAGAGGAAATGACGTTGTGGACATTGAACGGAATTTGTTCTTTGCACGAGGTGATAATAAGGATAGAACTCTGGAAACATCTGCCAAGATATTTTGACAAACGGTGTTCGTGAATTAGGGTAAGATACAGCACCTTAACTTTAGAAAAAAATATGTTGTACAAAGCAATCGAGGCCTACGTTCGATTTAACCGAAAAAAATGGTGTTGGCCGCCATCGGATCGAAACTCAGCGTCCATAACAGAACAATCAACATGGATGCCACACCGAAAAGGATAAATTTAGCGCCAACTGACAGTCCAACGTCACCGCTCTCGTCCGATCGAGCGGTCTTATCGCTCTTCTCGACCGATCCGTTATCAATATTGCCCCCCTCGTCGTAGTCGTCTCCGAAATCCTCCTTTTCCCATCCCAAGAATCTCTTGGCCGCCGCTCGCTCCTCCTCGTCCCTCCTCGGATCGTTCGGGGCCACGATCCTGACGCCCGGCACGATCGTCCTCAGACCCAGCTCTTCTCGGAGCGCATTCTCGTATTCGACCCTTGCCCGCGCGACCACCGGATGTCCGGCGGTGGGGTCCGAGAGTTGCACGGATTCGGCCACCCGGAGCGCTAACAGGGCGTCCGAACGACGCTTCGCCGCCTTCGAGACGGCGTTTATTCGAAGCTGGAGTACCGCGAATACTATCGCGATGAAGACGAAGGAAGAGGCGGCCTGGACGTTGAGGACTGGCTCGAAAGATCGGACCGGGTCTATCCCGGTCGCCGCCGACGCCGCGGCCGCGTGAGATGGATCGAACGATAACACGATATCATCGAGCGCCGAGAATAATGTCACTCGTCTGTCGAGAGCGAGGGTGCGTTGACTTGAAAGTCGGCATCGCTGCGAGGACTTATGCGCAAAGAGAGGTACTTTTGATATCATTGTTGCGAGGAAAAGTCACCCCAACGTTCACTGAAAATGAACTGGAAGGACACAAAAAGAATTACCATCTTGGTCATCGCCCAACTCTCTTAGGTAGTGTTGTTCATACTTTTTGTTGTAGTATCGTACCCTTGCAACTCGGAAGGAACTCGGCAGAAAGTATTTACGCTGACTAAAAACTATTCTCAGTTGTTACCCGACTCGTAGTAAGGGGGCGATATCACAACAACTAAAATGTGTTATTATCTTGGTATCTTCTCATCCTTTGCCAAAAGAACCTGGCGCATTCCTTTTCTCTACTGATGCGTGCAGCCGAAATCCCCGAGTAGGGATCGACACCTTACCCACAACGACGAAAACCATGCCCTCGAGGAATTCTCCAGCATCGAGTAACATTCCAGGTACCACATCTTCATTTATCTGTCCTCCTTGCTCGTCGTTGCAAGTCAAAATATAATACCAGTTCCACCGAGGGTTGTCAATAATTTCTACATGAACTATTCGTCACCCTTCAGCAATAATCGATGGCCATTTATCAAGCCTTAAAGGTCTTTCTAAGATATAATCCCAACACAACACTCATCGCACCTTTCATCGAATAACCGGATAGTCCGGGAATTCCCGCCGGAAGGCCTCCAGCGCGCTCTCCCAAATGCTCGCATTTTCGGCGCACGCCTCTTTCATCCCGCTCGCGATGACCTTCATGCTCGCGTCCCACTCCCTGACGCGTATCGAACTGATTCGTCCCACTTCAGCCTGCAGCCTCGTCGCCACCTCGTCCGCCTCCCTCGACGCCTCCATGGCCATCTCGTCGTACATTGCCGCCTCTGTCTCCAGTCTCTCGAGGGACCCAAGACGTCCCACGGACTGCATCGATGTCTGGTTCATCATGAGCCTCGCGGCACGACCGTCCGCCTTGGATCGGGCCTCGGTCCGCCTCTTCAGGCACGCTCTACGGTCCGCGAACGCCATCTGCTCGTACTTGCACGTGCGGTACTGGACCACGAACGGCGTTATCGCCGCCCCAAGCTCGAGACCGAGACGCTTCGTGCGTCGACCACAACGCAATAGCGCCCCCGACAGCACCTCCATGGGCGTCGCGAGGTCGCGATCGCACCATCCCACATCTTTGGCGAGCTTTGACATTTCGAGGCCCGTCGCGCCGAGTCGATCGCCGCGATCGCGGACAAGGGACACCGCGCCCTCCACCTTGGGCACGCTGCTCGACACGGCCCCAATCCGACGTCCCTCGTACGCCGCGAGGGCAAGGATCTCCGCCGAGTCCTCCCCGGCGGCGACCTGCTGAGCGGTTCCGAAGTCGCTAAGGACGCCGTCCACCGTCTCGGTCAGCCTCTCGACCGTCGCCGTGCCAACGGCCGTCATGCGAGTGAACGCCGACGAGCTAACCTCGGGCCACGCCGTGCCGATGTGATCCTGCAACAGCAGGAAGAGCTTGAGCTCCGGGGACGATCCGGCGTGCGGGTGCTCAACGAGGGCATTCATGTAAGCCCCGAGCTCCCGTGCGCGCTGTTGAGCGAAGTCGGACGACTGCCTGGCAGCCGCCTCCTCGATGGCGCGTCCCGGATGTTTCTCGGGACGGGGGGGGAGGATGGCGCCCGGGACCGACTGTCGCAGTCGGTCCTCGAGAGCGACAAAGTGACGGAATCGTCGTCTCACGGCCGAGATGGGCTGCTCCTGCGGCCGCTGCTTTTGTTGGGGATTGTTGTTGGCGGGGGGGACGACGGCCGTCGTCGTCGTCGTCGTATTCCTCTGAGCGTTCTTCGAGTAGACGGTGATGAGGTACGTCCAGTGAGGCGGACCGGCGAATAGGCCCGTGCCCTGTATGAGCATTGGATCGCTCACAACGACCTTGCCATAATGCGGTTCGAAGGGGGGGGGGGGGACGTAGTCGGCGATGGCGCCGGGGGGAGGGGGGAAGTAATTGCCGTTGCCGTAATTGTTCGTTATACCACCGCCGTACCTCGACGATGATGACGATGATGGACCTCCCCCCAATTGGGGGGGGGGCAAAGTCGTTGTCGAGTTGATCGGCACGACACCGCCGAGGTTCACGTCGTGTCCAACGTGCATGCCGGCGAGGACGCTCGGCTGCTGAGTTATGGGATGGGAGGGGACACCGGTAGTGGCGCGCCTATTCCCCCCCTGTTGTGTCATCTGTCCCGCCCCCGTGGTGCTGTAGTAGTAGCTACCGGCCATGGCGTTCATCACCCCCTGCTGCTGCCATTGCTGAGGATGATGATGTTGCTGGTGTTGGTGGTGGTATTGCAGTTGTTGTTGTTGCTGTTGTTGTTGTTGTTGTTGCTGCTGTTGCTGCTGCTGCTGCTGCTGATGATGATGATGATGATGATGATGAGGGGGGGGAGGGCGGTAGGGATACTCCCGATATTGCTGCTGCTGCTGCTGGTGTTGCTGCAATTCGTCTGCGGGCGGTGCCGCCGGGGGAGGGAGTGGAGGGGGGGCGCCGGCGGCGTGGGCCGATAGCGGTATCTCTCCCATGCCCATGCCCATGCCCATGCCGCCGAAGTAATCCCCGCAGTCTCCCGCATCGTTGAGGTTCAGGTCCTGCATCATATCCCGATGAACGTCGCTGCCATCGTCGTCGGCGAAGAGAGGATCACTGTTGTCGATTTCGTCGAACAGTCCCCCCCCCCCGCCCCCGCCCCCGCCCCCGCCATCGTCGTCGTCGATGTCGTCGAACAGGCCGCCACCGCCACCACGCCCCCCCCCCTCCCCCTCGCCCGCCGACGACGACGATCCGACGCTCTCGAGTAGGCCACTCGCGGAAAGCTTCGAGGACGACGCCCTCCTCGTCGACCTCGTCATAGAGGGAAGGCCGTCAACGGCGCCTCCCCCTCCTTCACCCCCCCCCTCCCCCTCCAGCCCCCCCCCGCCGCCGACGAGGAGGAGACCGCCCATGAGTTCGACCTCATCGCGCGACGACGACGACGACGACGACGACGACGACGACGACGACGACGACGACGAC
>JALLPB010000069.1:0-25897 GCA_036939975.1 Cyclostephanos tholiformis | reverse complement strand
GACACACTCAGGGGATGGCGGGAAAAAATTGTCGAAAGATTTAGCTGTCACACCCTAGAACATTAGCTGGTGCTTAAACCCCGGTATATTATACGGTATTAACATTTTCCTCAGTCGAAGGACAGACGATAGCTAACAACTCTCTGCAAAAAATACATAGAGGTATTGTTGTGCGAATTGATGTCTTTTGTTGCGGCGATGAAGACGAAGCGGAGTTGATCATAACCATATCCCATACAACATATTCAGCCTTTGTCGGACGGAGATTATATAATTAGCGCACCTAACATGGGATTGTCGGCTAGCAAGCAGGCGAAGGACAAAGTCTGCATCGACTGCGACAGAAAAACCCAGAAGGAACTCCCACCGGACGCGTCTAGTTCGGCATCGAAGGGGATGCCATGCGAAGAAATCTACAACGGAGTTGGTGAGTTGGGGGTGGAGGATGGCCAGTTTTTGGCCATGATGTGTTGAATGGAGATGTATTTGTTTACATGAAAGAGTTGGCCTCCGAGAAATCGAACTCGAATGACGTGTGTTTATGACGAGTGATGGTACTCAACTCTAACTTTCCTTTTTTGACTATCTCGTGAAACTTACATCCAGTTGCTTGTATGGACAAGAATCAAGGTCAAGGTCAGTAACTTCCTCGTCATTGCGATAATTTGTTTAGCGTTCTCGTTTGTTAGGAAGTCACATCGCTCATCGCTGATTTCGCTTACAAATCTATTATCTACCGTGTCGTTCTAAGTTGCTCCTTGCGCAAGAGAGTGGGACGAATTCAAACAATGTCATTCAGCCAAATCAATCGCGGAAGTGAACCGACCATAACGACCACATCCCGGACGAAAACATTGGATTTCCCCGTCTCTCTCAACTACGAATGCAATTGACGTGGAAGATGGGGCCATTGACGGTTCTCATCGAGGAATCTTGCTAGTGGTCGTCCTTCCGATTACTATTTTATCCCAAACTTAACGAAATTACTGAAACGACACATCTCCGACAACGGAACACCTCCAAATTCGTCTGATGAAAGGAGATTTTAAGGATCCAATCCCCGAAAATCCCTCGGCCGAACAGCCGTCCTGTTGCCTCTTAGACTGCTTCAATGTCACATACGATTCCTTCCGCATAGTCGTCATCATCTTCATCGGAGAGGTCGCGCGGTTTTTCAAGCGAAGAATGCCCCCTCTTGGTAGCGTTGACTTTCGTCGTTCTGCCGGTGCACCCGCTCTTTTTCCACATCTTCAACTTCGTTAAGAACTTTTGGTCGAATGAAAACAGCAAGTCAGAATCCCACCCCACAAGCGGGCGGACTTCTTTCCCTTCAAAAAGCCGAATGGAATCCTCGGTTAGCAATGATACGGGACGGCGTAAATCGAATGCCCGCTCGATTGACTGCGAGAGCACGATGCCGTTTTCGGAGTTTGGGGTAATTATGAATTTGGACGTTCGGGAAGATGGCAAAGGGGAAACAGAACGCCACGCACCGGTCTCCATTTTCTTGTCCTTTCAGTGTTGAAGAGATAACGATGGGGTGTTGAGGAAAAAAAACATCGATGAACATAGTGCCTCAAAAAGAACAACGCACCGGCAGTTGACCAGCCAGTTTGTAATTTTCTCCGTCGTTACATCGACCACGGTGCGATCATATTCAGACGGCTCTGTGCCCTTTAGTGTAGTGATATCCTTGTTATTCCAAGGAACTGAATGATTCGCGATAAGGAAGTGCGAAAGACGATTTAGCACTTCGTCGTCTGGGAACCTAGCGATTCAGCAATATCAGTGTAGGTGAGATCAGAGGCCAAGACGACAAAAAATCTTCGTGGGCTGGGGATAAGCGCTCACGGGTTGAACCAGTTTCGTTTAACCCAATCTACCATCGTGTTTTGAAAAGCAGATGTGGCTGCTTTAATGTCATACAACTCCATTTCGATCTTAATGATCGGCTCATTGTTCTCGAAAGTTGGATCCTTGTGGTCCTCAGCGCGATCTATTTTCTTTTTCTGGTTTTGGTGGTCATTTGAGCAAATCTGTTCCAAGGATCCTAAATGATATGGGCCACTGCTCTGAGGGGCAGAGTCTTCATTCTCGAAATCCTGCACGAGAGGAAATGTCAACCCTGCCATCAACACAATGTATTCTATCATCTCGAGTGGTGTTTTGTTAGGAGTTAGGTCATATGTAGACGAATCGATGGGAAGTGGCGTGGTAGGCATTTTGCGGAGGGAAGGTAGAGTGTGTTGGGTGAAAACTCGGGTTTATCTTTGGGCCCGGGGCTTTAAGTAGTGCTTTATGAGATAAATATGTTATACAACGAAAGGGTGTAGTTGTTTGCGAAAAGAGAAAGGTTGGTATGGTTGGGCGGGGAGACATGTCTGCGGTGGGTGCCGTGGCAAGACTGAGGGAAGCAACAAGACTAGAAACAGTAAAAAAAAACGTCTGTTTTTCTCTCTCGAAAAAATAGCGTGGCAATGTCAGAGGGTTTTCAGTCCCTCCGATACATCATCTCGTCTCTATGCGAACTGCGATGTGTGATGGTGGTGACGATAAATTAGGGACAATTTTTATCAACCAGTGGCCTGATAAGCATCCTCTCACACAACGTCCACAAGTACTAGCTATTAACTTTTAATTTATTTACACTAAATTGAAATTCATCGTTATGTGGCTAGTTCTACTTCATCATGATGTTAGATCAGGGGTAAACAGACATTGACAAATAACATTGGCCAGTCCATCATGGCGCAGCATCCCCTGCAACGTGCATCGGCGATGAACATTGTGTGTATGATGATTGTCCAAAGTTCGTGAACATGACATATAAATGGAATGTTCCTCGACGAATTGAAATTCCTTGTCTTATTCGCTGCTATCAACGTACATTGGCTATGCCAAGCGCACCTCGTATAGCACGCGAGGCTCTAATCTCGAGAACTTCAACTGCCACAAGTTGAATCACACTCATCAATTCAGCAAGTATTGGGGCGGCTAATTCGCCCTTCTCCTCATCACGAAAGAGCAGGAGAATTCCTTGCGCGAATTCTCTCGCTGATTCCATTCGTTCTTTATAAATATCAACTTCACTTTTCGTCTCCTCCAATATAAACGCAGACCGAAGTACCTTTGCCACTGCTTCCATCTCTTCCATACGCCTTGTATTTATTGGCCCGTTTCCACCGGGTAGCGGTCTAATGAGGCCTCCTGTCAAACGAAGTAAATTGCTTTCGCCCATGCTGGCCATGCCGTCAACCGCCTCAGCTAATTCGCGAATTAGAGGCCCTTTCAGGAAGAGGCCAGTCTTGCTTGTCATGAATTTTAAGAACAGATCTATTGTCTTTCTTGATACGCTGACCTTGTCCTCGTCATCATCCTTCGAAGGATCGTATGACCGACTGGCCTTTTCTGCAAGAACCAAAAGGTCTCGAAGTCGGCCCCAGTCTACTTCTCTGCCCTCGCCGTTCAAAGTGAGGATTTTCACCAGTAAATCATCTAATGCTTTCGGAGTCTGGTTGACACCTTCTGGAGATAGCAATTGCTTCAACACGTATGGATATGAGCCTCTAATCAATCGAAAATTAGGATCCACAGCCAGAGCAAATCCTTCCAAGATGGTCAGACTGCGAATTATTATTATGATGTAAGGAGGGATTTTGAACTTGAATGGAATGTGATAAGTATGTAACGATATGAGGATAAGATGGGTATGGTCATTCAGCATTGTATCATGTAATAATATGCAAGACCACATACCTTGAGCAAATTGTCACGGGATATTGTATCCAATTCTATTTGAAGTTGCGAAAAGCTTAGCTCGCTTGCTTTGTTCGATCCACCAGTAGCATTTTTAAGGGCTTGTCTTAATCGTGGAACCAGTACATCAACCTGAGTTGTATCCTCGAGAAATCCAAGCTGCAATTCCGATACAAAGAAGGCTACCTTCAGACGCACATTAAAGAGAAAGGGCAAGTTAAGGCATCGCAGGCTTTCCTTACTTTCAAAAGATTTTCTGTTGTAAGAGCAAGATCTCTATTTTTCAGGCCTAAGACAAGCCCGATGAGGCCATATCGATCACTTTCCGGGATATCAGACTTAGGCCACAAAAAAAGGGCAAAACTTTGGTTAGCAAACCTTTGTGTCACAAAAAGGCTTTGCTTCAACTCAAAAGCAAAATCTTACCATCATTCCAAAGTCTATTACACCCAATGCCAAACGACCTCGTTCTCCAGTTCCACGGTCGTCATTTAGCCCTTTCGCAGTTCTCAAAAGATTGCCTCGGTGAGGGTCCGCATGGAACAACCTGTTCAAAGAAGTGATAAAATTATGTGAGTGCGAAGGAATGCTTGCATTTAAACAATAATCCAAATTCTTACCCAGTCCTTAGTAGTTGATCTGTAGAGCAACGGAGGCCTATGCGTACCATCTCAATGCCCTCGGGTCCCATCCATGGACCTTTCGTCCCCTCCACCCACTCCATGACAAGAATTTTCTTTCTAGTAAGTGAGGTGCAAGCGGCTGGCACTAGAACATCGTCCCAGTCACCGTATAAATCTCGAAATCTCTCGCAATTCTTAGCTTCCCTAATATAGTCAAGTTCACCAAAAAGTTGCATTCCAAAGGTATCCGCTATGGCAACAATATCTCCACCTCGAAACTTCGATAGCCACATAGCTGTACGCCGAATAAGGTACATGTCCAAAGCAGCGGATGCAGCAACATCTGATCGCAAAGTTTATTGATAGAACAACACTTTATGAGCATGAAGTACGATGATTTTGTTCAAATACATACTACTACTATGTCACCAACCTGGTCTTTGAATTTTGATGGCCACGGTTCTGCCACCCCATCTTGCTGCCTCGGCCTTTCCTATTGCAGCTTCAAGAAGCGGGCCTCGCCGTATCCTTGCTTTGTACTATTGAGCGGGAAAACATACACGATGATGACGTTAGGTTGTGGCATAGCTGCTGGTAGATAAAAATGGTGCACGCTTAAACCAATGGCTTACCACCTGACCAATGGACGCAGAAGCAACTACCCGACAATCGTTGTAAAATTCAAACATTTGCAACAAAGGATCAGACTCCACTAGTCGGCTCAGCCTAGTTTTGCCAGTTCCCGGTGTCTGCTTGGAGTTGTTGGACTCCCTTCGCTTGGCGTCCTTGATCCTAGGCAAAAGATCCGAGAGCTCTTCCCTCATAATATTCATGGCGTCCAAGTCAGAAAATTTTCCCACTTCGTCAACTAACTTGCCTAATTCCTCTGCCCAAATTTCGCTCTTCAGTAAATCAGGACGAAGGCTCAGTGCCTGACCGGATTTGATGAGTGCCACACTTTTTGATCGGACTAGATGACCCCGCAGTTCTTCGCCTCTTTTTCTTTCCACGCTTTCCTCGTCATCTATTTTTAGTAATTTATCCGTAACAAGACCCAAATACCAGCCTTTGAGAAGCATAAGTGATTCAATCGATGATTATGATAGATTAAAGTTAGAGGTCGGTAAATCAATCTGGAAGCACATTATGCATTAACTCACCTAGCAAAGGCAATCCAAGCATATTTAGTCTCAACCCGACCTCCCATGGTCGCCGGTCATAAAAATTGAGAATTGACTGGGCATCGTAGCCCACGTTGAACAAAGAAGTAGAATGTGTGTGTTCGTGCGCCCCGCGGCCGTTCGCTACAGGAGCAGAGGCGTGCAATCTTGTTTGGCTCGGCGTTATACATTGCCTATAACTTCGAGACGGCGCTGCGAATTGTGTCGAGTAGGCGTCGGTGCCTATCGGAGGCAGTTTGTCTCTGCATGTCATGCAAAAAACAACAGAACATAGCAGCAACCTGCATCTTTTCCCATTCCTTTCGCCCGCCATCATTCCTTGCCAAATTGACGGAGACGACGAATCAATCTCCAATATGCAATCCACAACATGAAGCGAGCGAATGCGAGCGGGCTCAATGTCAAAATGTTAAACAATAGGACAAGTATGCCTTCTTGTTTGGCGGGGCTTGACTCAACGCTGTTTAACTTTCGGCTGTCATGGCAAATACAAAACCCGAAACGTTCTGCCAATTTCAATTGCGACCGAGTCCGCCTGCCGTCCTTTGAGATCTCTTCAACGAGAGAATCTGAAAAAAGTATCGTAGTATCTTATCGTACCGATGAAGACATCACACAACACATCCGGGGTGAGAAAGGGAATTGGGGGGGGTGCGCACCCCCTTCCCTCTATTTATTATTTCTGATACACACCACGATATAAGCCCCGCCGCACCGTCCAGCGACCGACACAGCGCCCCATCCAAACGATCATCGCAAATCGCTCTCATTCTGCATCACACAGCCTCCCAATCACTCCAACTCTCGCCGTCGACTTGCCAGAAATACAATGGCATCAATTACAAATATCGTCCCTATAAGAATAGACGCATCGTCATCCGACGGTGCCGTTAGAATTATTGATACGCTGCTGTTGGACACAACATGCCTTCCCATATCGCTCGCAAATACACCTCACGATGGGAATCCGTCAGAATCTACCTCACTCTCTGGAGGGCAGTTCGAATGCGTGTCTAATTATTTATCGATGTCTTCCTTCATCGACTCCAATGCTGCGCACTTGACGGAGTCGATTATTGCAGATGCTGAGGTCTACGGGTCGGTGAGGTCGTCCTCCAAAACCTTCATGGGGGGCAGGTTGGAATTGATGGGCGATAGGAAGTTGTACCAGCAGATCGAGAAACAAATCCGATCGCAGCTCAACATAGCACTGAGCACAGATAAGATGGATTTGTTGGCTGGATTAGCCGGTGATGGATATTTTCCTCATCGTGAATCATCATCTGCAGCAGTGATGAACAATGAATCAAAAATTGCACGGATCAAAATCCGCCTTCGTCACGATAATATTATCGTGATGGATGAATTTGATTATGATATAAGCTCCTCTGGACTAGAAGGAAGTGACCCCTTCTCAATTGCGACCAGTCTCGTGCAGGACATGAGATTGCCACCCGAGCTAGCTCCATCGATTGCGTGTACAATTTTTGAACAAATTTATGGTGTGAATGTCAGCGATTCTTTGGATGATTTGACTACTCATGCAGCTTTGCGAAATAATCCGACTGCGCTTGTTCTGGATACCGCAAGAGATGGATCTTCATCAGATTTCGCCCAATTAATGTTGAGTAAATGACATGTATCGTATGATAATGGCAATATTGCTATATTTATATGACCTTTTTTCACAGCTATTCTCTCTTTCGAGATGGTGTGTTAAACCAAGAGGAACCACCCTCAGCGTCCACTCTACGAACCGGAACTATTCATAAGTACATACAAATAAATGAACGATTCTCCTACACCACTTCACTCTTTCTTAACTTTCTTTTCAGTCAACCCCAATCCATTCACGAGGCCAATAAAAACAAAGAACAAGGCCAAGTGAAAGTGAACCTTCTCCTTAGCATTGATCACACCCTCGCTGAAAGAAGTGTTTAAGAACAAATGAACCAACGTCGCGCCAATGCATGCTGAGATCATTGGATACGACATGCCATTCTTGATAGGGTCAAGCCCTTTACTCATGGGTAAAAATGCGCCTCCACAACCAGAGATTGTTCCGCACATGATGGGTCCGAAGAGGGGGAAGGAGAATAGGGAGGGGGCAATTGCAACGTTCGCGGCGGTCGTGAAAGTGAACACAACCTTTGCCCGAACTGTCTCATAAAGTACAATGATCATTGCCTTAAACATGCATGCAAAGCACATTATATCGAATTGATGAGTTTCTCCAGCGATTCCAATGGTTCAAAAAAATCATCACATAAAACACATACATTGACCATCGGCGAAAGTTTGACGACCTCTCCAACAATGGGGAAGTAGTGATGAATAGCGAAGGACGTCGCGATGGCGATGGGATAGGCGTCATTAGCCATGGGTACAGGGATGGAGTTAATAAAAATAGGGACTAAAATTCCCCCGCCAGTACATGCTAGGATCATGGACACAAACTTGTATGAAACGGAAACGTTTTGGTTGGCAGCAAACACTTTGCTTCCTGACAACATGATCACATTAACGATGGAGGAGAGAGTACATGTTTGTTGAACTGCGGCACATTGTGTCGAGAAAAGAAGCACAAAACGATGCCCACACTACGCACCATGTAAATACGTATACCCCAACTAAAGAATGAAGGGTAGGTTAGAGGATCGCATCAGAAATAAGTCAACATACTGAGTAATCATCGCGAAGCCGATAATTAAATGCTCAACCTGAGCGAACTTTTGCACCCACCATGCACATGTAGAGGACTTCTTTTTGATGCAGGAGAAGAAAATTGGCAACGTCGTTGTCAATCATCCACGCTGTGGGATCAACTGGCACCGGCGTGTGGACTTTATTGGCCTTTCCCATGGTTGCTATGGTTTCTTTTGATGAAGGGAGGTTTCGGTAGTAGTAGAGTCGTCGTCAACTTCTACGACGGAATTAATATATTCAAAAGGTTCAAGCAGGAGGAGGATCTGTCCATGACGTCCTCTTAATAAAAATGTTGTTATATTTTTTCATTTTTTCATCTATCTCCGATGCTCCTGCAATTGACACCCACCCTGAACGATGATAACACCGGAAACAACACCTTCACAATCCTCTCTTCAAGTTGATGGAAAAAATGAAGAATCATGTCGCTCCTGCCTCTATACTGGTGTCGTCACATGCGTGGTTCTCTCGGGCCATTTCCTTCATTTAGCTATGGAAGAACAGCAGCCTAGAAGTGAATCTTCTCCTCATAAACCGTGCGCAACATATGTCGAAAATAGAATTGCAGCTGTGATTCATCGATCAAATGAAAATTCAAGTAAAAAAAATATTCCAAATTTCTTTCGGTCCTTTATCACGAATTCCATGCGAGGGAATCAAGTCCCGACGAAAAATCGACCATTTCTATTTGCAATGAGCGTTGTTTGGGGTGTTGCTGGCGCATATCGTCTTTATTTGAATTGATGCCATCATGACTGCATCATTCATCTCAAGGATCGTAAAAAATTAGGCGGATAAAGTGTCGAGATATCAACACATGAAATAGTAATTACTTGGGAGGAGGGATGTTTACATCGATCATTTCTATCCTGGACAGAGGAGAGTCTTATAATATTGTTCTTCCAGCGAAAGCAAATATGCGTCAGAGTTGTGTTCGTTTTCAATTAGGCCCTGGCTTGTTGCATCTGGGGCAATCACGAGAAGTTCAAGCAGCACATCTACAACGTGTAAAGTCTGTCTTCGAAAGATACAATGGCACCAGCGGGGTATCTCCTATATGCCACTCTGCACGCTTTCGATCACATGGATGTAACGCTATAACGACAAGTGCATTGTCTGGGCGTCCTACATTGAGGTATATGATAAGGAAGCTATCAACGTCAGGATTTTTTTCTTTTAAGACCTCACCGACGTCTTTGATATTGATTGATGGGTTGTACTATCGTGATGACTCATCTTTGCGTTCTGAAATACACAACGGCAGAAGGAGCGCATTTCCTTGGGGACGGTGAATCTCGTCAACCTCACGGGCTCGGCGATACAACCGAAAAATGGACCACAGCATCTGTGAGTTATCGTAATTTCTCATGGCAAACGCATGTTATCCTACATTGGGCCTAACCAGTTCTACAATAGAAGAGTAACCAAAGTTCGCGACCGATAGTGTACCAATCATTCTTACACATTCTTATGATTCATAGCATGCATTTTTTACTCGAATACACCTGGAAGACCGAACGGATCAGGATTGTCCTGATTGTCAGGCGCAACAGTTCCCACTATAGAGTCTAAATTGTTTGCATTTTCCATTACCGCATCCTCGCTCATTTCATCATACTCGTCCTCTTCGTCCTCCTCTTCCTCTACTAACTCATCCTCTATTTCAATCATCTTAAATCGTCCTATGGGTTCAGGCTCAAGCCCCCACCCTACCAAAACTGCGCCCTTGATTTCAATCTTTTTACTTCCCCAATTGGATGGGTCGCCTCCAACGATATCTTGGCGATCATCATCTACCTCACTAATTTTTCCCCAGTAGCCTTTCTCATCGTCTTGGGTCACACTCGCACCCTCGCTGGAATCAAAATTATTCAAGTGCAAGCGCTAAGATACACATTATATCAAGCAGTGGATGTGATCCCATCAAGTTCCAAGCATACTTACCTAAATGTGGACCCAGAAACACTTCTACCAAATCCAAAACGATATACCATCATCCACAGTTGATCGCGTTTTTCTCCGATAATGCTCCATTTTCCCCTCAATATCGTGGACGAACCCAACCCGAAGAGTGTAGAGAAGGTGTTGTTTGCGAACAACTCTACAGCCATGACCTATAAAAGGAAGATAAATCCGAGCAAGTAAGTCATACTGTATGATTGGAAATCAGCTATCGTTGTTCACACTAGAGGCAACGGTACCTGCATATTCTCTCCAGGCTTGAGGTCCTCTTCCTTCTTTTCTTTTGCAGTCGGCTCGTATTCACCCTGAACGTACTTATTCTCGGTCTTATCCCATCTCTCAAACTTTTTCTTTCGTTTGGGCAGTGGGAAAGACGATAGGTAAAATCGCTTGCCAACTAGATCACTCTTACGGAACAATTCCACTTCGTCGTCTGTGTCATCTGCGAGTTTGGCGTTATACTCTCCCAATATTTGTCGCAGCTGAAAACGACCCTTCGATATAGGGCGAATGATTGGCTGCTCAAAGAATGACTTGCGTTTGTCCATACATGAATCGATGACGATCGGCACGGATGATTATACAAATCGGACATGAAACGAAGATGCATCAAAACCATACATATTGCCCAAGAGGAGTGACTTACGGGATGAGTTTTAGGATACATGAATTTCCCTGTCTTTATTTTCCCTCTGGGTATAGAAAGATAGACATCAATTGTGCCCTTTCGGGGCGGCGCCGACGAAGTCGGGGGGCTAAATTCGTCGTTCCCAGGCGTATCCCGACGTTGTTCAATGGCTGGGTTTTCGGTCAGGCTTTCTTCCGAATGAACCGCCACCTTGCCCACCAAAATAGTATCCTTCTCATCGTTTCCATCGTCGTCTTTGTCGTTGTCGTCGTCGCCGTAGACCGAAAATGGCTTCTTCTCTGGACGATCTGCGGCAAGGATGAGGTTTCCATCGACGAAGTCCCAAGTTCCCTTCCAAGCAAATGACTCTCGCCCTCGCTTGGACAGTTCCATCTCCAGCAATTCCTCGAGCGAGCTTTCTTCGTCGGCGCCATCGCTGAATCCCAGGGCCTGACATTGCTCGAAAGTGTGATCGTCCTTGATCTTGATGAAGATTTCCGTCAACGTCTTCTTCTTCGGCGGTGGGGCGGGTAAATTGATACCATCGTCAATATCGGATTTCTTACTCCTGGGGAAGGTAGTAAACTCCTTCATGGGGAGGAATCCCCGGAGCTTCCAGATCGTTTTGGGGTCGGGTGATGCCGACTGGGGGGGGAAGGATCCTCGCCCTCGCTGACTACCACGCTCGAATGGCAACCCCTCATCGTCGAGCGAGGTCAGGCGCCACACTCCGCGGAGTGCTCGCGGATCGACATCGCCTATGGAGTATGCTGCCGCACGATTGAGGACGGCTAAGAGGGGGAATGCAATGCCGACGAGTAGCATTTTGATATGGAATCGTTTATATCCACGCGCTTGAAATAAAAGTGGCGATGAGAGATGCAATCAAATAGCGCTATCCAAAACGCAGAACAATATGTTTTTTAAACAATATATGGGTTTATTAGCTGGACGTGTCGTCTGCTTGGTCATTGGGGAGGGGTGGTCTCCGTGGTTTACTCCGAGCGGCAGCAAAAACGAAGGAAGTTTTGGGACAGAAGACACATCATCACCTAGCTACCGGTCCTCACATCAACTCTACCAAAGAACCCATCTGCCAACCAAATTGTTCTTTCTTCTGCGGGTCATATTTTTTCCTTTCCCTCCCCCCGCGCTACGCTGTCGAGATTCGGAACTTACGTAATCTTGATAGGTACTTAGGTAAATACCTCTCTTGAATAATAATACCACCTAATAGGTAGTAGGTATTATTACTGCCGGCCCGCATCCCCCCCCCGCCCCGCCCCCCCGATCCGACGAAACTTGCAAAAATTGAAGGATGACAAAAAGCCTGAAATCTGATTGGCGAGGGCATGAACGAGTGAAAACTGAGGACGCAACACCGACCGAGGTCCTAGGAGCATCCTTGCGTCATACTCCTACACACCACCAGTTCAATGAAGGCATTATTCACGTCGATTTTCACTTTCGGCCTGTCTTGTGTAGTTCTGACCAAGGTAACGTTGGCATTAGATACCTCCCTGCCAGACTCGGGCGATGACGATATCAATGCCATAGAATACCAGGATGGTGGTAGTTCCGCGTCGGAAAATTCGAATGATGGCGATTCCATCGTCGTGGATGACGATGAAAATCACGGTAACATTCATCGATCTTATCCAAGTGAGGAGGGTCCATCCTCGTCGCGGAAGTCAATGTCCTTCACTCCTCCGTCGTCGACCGATGATGGTGCCGACGGCAGCGGCGTCGGCGGCGACGCCGATGGCGGAAATTCGCACCCCCGGCACGGGAGCACTGGACACAGTGCATATTACTACAGCAATAACGACGTGTATTTGAGAACGAATGCGAGCTACGATGACGAACAAACATACCTCGATTTATTCGGCGAGCGTGCCAAGGAGCTCCTCACCCAGCACGTGATTCCCACGACCGATGCCGAATGCCGCTGGGATTGGAGGACGGGTCGATGCGAACCGTACTGTAAATGCGCTTACCAATTTCTTTGGGGAGACTTCCACCTCGGGAGATCCTGTCGTTATCGCTTGCATCCCCCCCCATCTCAATCCGACATCGACGAGGTCGATGATATAAGCAACGACGAGCCATCATGGCAGGAAGCATGGCAGGAAGTTTGGAATGCACAAATTACCGAAGGGTCGTCCGCTTTTGCACCCCCGCTGATACCCAAAAGTCATCGAGAGGCAACGGAGACGTCGGCGGGTGATGATGCAACGAGCACTACTTGCACCCACCCGCCGTTATCCGTGTATATTCGAGTTATACGCCGAATCACAAAATACGTCGCACGCTCTAACGCAGTGCTTGATCGATTCCATAAGCTGAAAAGTGTATCCGTGAACAGTGTCGATGCGGGCATGGTGCACAGTCGGAACCACCTGACAAATATGCGTCATAAGGCATGCGAGACGGTCAAGAAAAAGGTGGAGGAGAGAGCGAAAGGAAGGAATCAGCCTGTGGTATTAACGAGACAGGGTGCGATTTGGATTCGTAGGGTGTGCGGTTCTGGGGATGACAATGATGCGAAGATGCAACAAGATCTACCCAGTGACATTCTTGAGGTTTCGAAGGATTGGCAATAGCTATACTGTCAATAATGTAATAGTAGTGGAATTCGATGTCCTTACTAGAATGTAAAAAACGGACGAGCACGCAACATTAGACGAAATCCGGTGCCGCCGACCTCAAGTCGGCGGAAAAGTTGAGGCCGTCAGCATAACAGCGGAAACTCTGGGCAATGGTCCTCAACTGCCCTTCGGTCTTATTTTTGTACCTAGCGGCAATACTCGCACACCACAACAGTTGGACGCCACCTCCCGCACTCGTCACGGACGACACACCCTTCCTTTCCACTTCGAATCCCGCTCCCGTCAGAAGTGTGTACTTGAAGTCTACGAGCATATAATTGCCATTATCGACAGTTACCGGCTCCATCTTAGTGATTTTGAAGTCCTGATAAACGTTGTTGCTCTTTTGGGAAATCGCGGCGATCAAAGCCGAGGTGAAGAATGCCTTATCTTTTTCTAGAATACTCTGTCGTTGTATGTTGAGCATGAAAGTTAGTGTTAGATCAGGGCAAACAAATAATGATGTCGAATGAGGTTTACGACTTTTTGCAAGCTGAGACTTCGAGTTGCGAGTCGACCACATACCTCCACCTTCCCTGCATTTGGCACGACGAAGAATGTCGCAGTGTCCCCCTTGGCGTATTCGCCAACTTGGATGGTCCCATCTTCTCCGTTGACATCCTGACTGGGCAATGTCACCACCCAATCGAGAGGGAAGCCGAATGCCACGAGGAGCGGTGATCGATTTGCGCCCTTGCCGTAAATTTCGGCAAGGGCAGAATATCCGTTAGGGACATTTGCGAGTGGTGGTAGTCCATAACTGAGCGGGGATGCGTTTATTTTTATTGAGGTGTAAAACGAATGGTCATGGAGAAAGTCCCACGCATGTCAGCAAAAATGGCTCACCTAGCAAGTTTATCATTAGCCTTGTTCAATCCGTATGCCATCGCAGGAGAGGGTTCCATCCACACGGATGATGCCCCCGCAACGACAGCTGTGGCCGACGCTGCGTTGTCCATGAACCCACGGCGGGTCGTGGTGGTACTCTCGACATCTTTTGACAAGGAAAGCGAGGATTTAATTGTCACATAGTTCGACGGAGAGGGAACGAAGGCAGATGATTGCGATACGATTACGAGGGCGGTACATGCCGCAGAGAGGATGGAGGACAGCATGGTTTGGAGGAGTCGAGGGGAGAGGGAGCGAGAGGTAGAGGAGGGGGGGGACGGGATGGAGGAGGCAGGCCAGGGCAGGGCGGGATGTGATGAAGGGCCAAGATATGGGCATATTTACGCAAGTAGGACTCAGTATCGTATTTTGTGCAACGTAGCCTTGACGTCAGCGATTGGAATGAACGGGAAAAACAAACAGAGGCCTCTCGCGACTTCTTCAGGTTGAGCTTTGTCGGAACGCAATACCGCCACGAGCCACTTTTTGCCGTCCGATCTATTTCCATTGCATAAAAAGACTTCCACGAAGCACAAACCAATGGCAAAGTGAAGCAGTAGCGGAGATAATCCTTGCGCAAAAATATTGCCCTCGGCAAAACATTCAACAATAACATTCATATCAATTGAACCCGAACCGCTTTTCGCATTCGGGTTTTCGTTCAAGGCCTTCATGAACTAGCATGAAGAGTTGCTCCGGCTTCGTTGGCCTTCTCGCTGTTGTAAATAACGATCCCATCTCAAGAATAAACAATCGGGGTAGTTACAAAAAAATCAATAGACCAATATCACTTGTGCCTCGTGGAGGCGCAAGCAGTACACAAATCAATCTCAGCGCAACAGCCACGATGGCAAGTTTGTTCGCCGGCAGCGTTGGGGGAGCAATCGGTGTGGGGGTGTCATATCCTTTTGATACGCTATCGACGAAAGCCCAAGTGAGCACAGGGGCCGGCAAGAGTCATATCAATGTTGCAAGGAGTATGAAAGTTATTTGGAAGAACGAAGGCCTACGCGGATTCTTCGAAGGCGTTCTCGTCACGGTAAGACCTATTTGCTGTTTTTTCTCCTACTTATCTACAATGTCTAAATCCACCAGTACTTTCCCATTGCAGATGATTGGCCAAGCCTTCATAAAAGCTATCCAATTCGCTGTAAACGAAATAACCTTCTTGTGGCTGGGAAAGCACTCGTCAATACAATCCAATATACTGAAAATGGCGATAGCAGGGACGTTAGCAGGATTGCTGTCGTCATTTGTCGTTTCTCCCGTTGAGTTGGTGAAGATTAGAATGCAGACGCAGAACAAGCTCCGCAGGAACAAGAAAGATGATGACTCATGCACTTCACCCGTGTTATATCAAAACGAGATCGACTGTGCTCGGTGGATGATCAAAAATGAAGGTTGGAGAGCACTGCTATTTCATGGACTTGGTATTACTATCGTTCGGGAAATACCTTCATTTGCTTTCTACTTCGTGGCGTATGGCTTGCTTGCACAATCCGCCCTGGCAGATATATTGGGAAGTCACGCTGCGCCACTCCTCTTCGGCGCCATGGCTGGTTGGGCGATGTGGATACCCACCTATCCTATTGACATCGTAAAAACAATTGTGCAAGTGCAAACAACAGAGAAGGGAGCGACGCATGAATTGTTGAGCTCATGGCAAGTGGCATCGAGGCTGTACAGAGCAGGTGGATTGAGAGCCTTCTTCGATGGATTAGAGCCAAAACTGGCGAGGGCTGCAGTGAAACACGCAGTCACGTTTTGGGTCTACGAGATTTTGATGAACTTTTTGAGGCCTCACTCGTAATGAATGTTTTGGATTAGTTATGGATGAGTGCATGAATGCTGTTATTTGTGGCTGGATCGTCACATTTGAGGATAGTGGGTGACATAAAACTCATGGGGTCTCATTGGTGGTCAAAGCTTTCCTAGCGAAAATATCGACAATTTTTTTATAAATCAAGTTATTAAGTTAAAGTTGCTCATAACGACCACCCTCACCCCGTTCACTATTATTGGTCATCGTTGCCCATCATCCTTTGCATCTGCCTCATGTTCTTGTTCATCTTGAACTCCGGTCGCCCGTTAAGTAGTTCCGAAAACTGAGAGTAACACGGTTCCTCCACCGACGAGCCGAGCCATATGGGCACCTTCCTATTGAACCAGCTCGGGTCCTCCCGAAATGCATACAGCTGCCAATCGTGCGGGTACGATTTCAGCGCGAGGCAATCCTCCCCGCGTGCGCTGAAACGCAAAATCGCGTAGGTCACGTCGTACCCCACGTCGAATATCACCTCCCTCGCCCTCCTCTTGCCGTTCGGCGCGAGTATGTTGTATCCCCAGGACTCGACGTCCCTCCAGAATGGATTCACGAGGAGCAATAACCTATCGGGACCGACCTCGTTCGATATGGACTCGATGTCCCTGAGGTACCTCATGTCGGTGTTCGGGAAAACGACGGCCCTAACGTCACCGTGGGGACCCAGCGCGGCACTCGCGGTTATCACGGCCGATCCGTCGAAGTCCCATATGTCCCGCGCCGACACGACTGGCGGCGTCCTGACGCTGTTGTTGTTGTTGTTGTTGTTGTTGTTGTTGTTGTTCGATGACGCGTCCGCGGACGACGACGACGACGACGTCGACGAGTCCACCTTCGCATATGCCCTGATCTCCCTCAATAGCATCTCGGAGAGGGGCCGTCCCGCCTCCCTGTACATCTGCCTCGAACCGCCGGGCCACTCGTTGATTTCGTCGGACATGGACCCGTCCATCGCGAGGAGGGCGAGTCGTACCGTCTGCCTCGTCATGCCGTCGGCGTACGCGCGTTCGATCGCGGACGCCGCCTGCCGCACCTGCGCCGCGGCGTCCTCCGGTACCGGCACGATGATCCCCCCGCCTCCCCCGCCCCCGACGCCGCGATCCATCGAGACGCCGACGGCGATGTCCGTCCTCGCCGTCCTCCCTCGACGCTCCCGCTCGAGATCCCTCTCCCGCTCTCTCTCCGCCTCCATCTCCTCGATGGTCCTTCCCGACAGTAATGCCGCCTCCTCCCTCAGAGCCCTGGCCCTAGCGAGGAGCTTGGCCACATGGTCGTCGGTACCGGA
Organism: Cyclostephanos tholiformis; assembly: GCA_036939975.1. NCBI lineage: Eukaryota > Bacillariophyta > Thalassiosirophyceae > Thalassiosirales > Thalassiosiraceae > Cyclostephanos > Cyclostephanos tholiformis. The sequence continues at coordinate 8,398 of JALLPB010000069.1, read as the reverse complement.
GGAGTTGGGGGGGGATGGCGGCGGGGTCGTCGTCATGCGAAGCGCGACGAGGGACGACGACGACGACGACGACGACGACGGACGCCGGGAGGATGTCGACGGGGAGAAGGCGATCGACGATCGCGCGGAGAGTGCGACGGCGGCGACGGTGGCGACGAAGACGCCAACATTGGCGTGGATGGTCCGCACCATCGATGTGATTTTATGCGAAAGCGGAACCTTTTCGGCAATGCCAAACCAAGAGGGCAAGAGTTCTGACGAGAGTGAGTCTCAACGATCTCTCTAGAGAGGAGCGGCTTGTATGACTCATTGTTTTTATTTTTTTCTGGGATACCGTAAGGCCGGGACTGGATTCGAAACCTGCATCACTGCTACTTAATACAGTGCCCAGTACAATTGTCCCGAGGCAAAAATCTAGATTTTTTCCTCCGTACTATTCCTATAGTAAATATCTCTACGAGAAGTTAGGCCGCCTCTTCTTCCTCCTAAGTTCTCGTTTGGGGCTACTGTAGGAATAGTTTAAAAGCAAAAATCTAGATTTTTTCCTCGGGACAACTGTACTGGACACTGTAGTACACTGCAACGTCGTTCGTCGTCTCGCACTCCTACTCTACCATACTCACTCCTCGCTCCCCTCATAATATAGATCCCAATGGTCCGACGCTTGGATGTAATAAACCTGGCCGATTCCGACGACGAAGACGACGACCTTCAATATGGACACGAATTGGCGAGTAATAATAAGAAGAGGGCGCTGCCTCTTGCCGACGCGGGGGGGGGGGATGATGGGAAGTACGAACCATCATCCATCGACGCCGGGGTGGGGCTTGGGATTATCGACGAGGGTGGGGGAAGGATGATCGCGATGGACGATGTAATAATCGACGATGGCGAGAATGAATTCGGGATCGTGCCGAAGGCAACGTCGGTGGCGTTGACGACGGTCGCGAACAACATGGACTCGACGAAGAGGAGGAGGGAATTGTCTCTTCCCCATCCCTGCCATCCCTTTTTCCGGGAGAGGAACGTCATTGCAGTTCGGGGGGAACGACATTCGACGACCGCGAGGGAGGCGACGATGACGACGATGACGACGATGACGGCCCCAAGGAACGATGGAGGGGACGACGAAAAGCGTCCCGCCAATGCGAGGGGGGACGCCTCGACGACGGAGGAACGAGACATCGCGTCGTCGTCGTCGTCGTCGTCGTCGTCGTCGTCTTCGGACCCGTCAATGCAGGATGCCGACGCCGGCATAGTCGACGAGGACTCGGAACTCGACAGGGCCATAAGACTATCCTTGGAAGAGGCCGAACGGTCGAAGTTACGACTTGCATATGGCGATGTTCCTCCATGTCGCTTGCTAAGCCGTCACGAGTTCAAGGAGGCAGTCGACATGTTCATTGACAAGCAGGGGGGATACGATGGCATCGAGGGCGGACAGATCATAAAGCACGGCAATGCCAACGACATGAACAAATCGCACGTCGCGGACGGCGGGGGTAGGTATCAGACTGGGGCCGAATACGGCAGATACAGCATCGATGGGATGTTCCGCGTATTCGACGTCCTCGAGGGAAAGGCGGACGTGGGCGTACCGGAGGGGGGAGGACTGGGCGGTGATACCACGGGGGATATCGATCGTCGTCGTCTCGAGGGTCCTCCCGGCGCGAAGATTACGGCCTTCGTCGACATTGGACATGGCATCGGCATACAGGCGCTTCAGGCGGGCTGGTCGCACGGCGTTCCCGCGAGGGGGGTGGAAATAATGAAGGGCCGGCACCTCGTGGCGGAGGCGTTGCTTCAGGGGGTATTGGAAAGTCTGCGCTACGATCCGCCGAATTCGACCATGGTCAGTTTGCTGAATGCAGACTTTTCGCGCGCCGTCGTCCCCGACGACAGTGGATGCCACGACGAGAAGTTACGTCGATTCCTCTTATTCGAGGACGAATCGATATCGATGGAGGTACGGAGGGGACTCGTCATATTCATCAATAATGCCGGAGATGTATTTGGCATGAGGTCCAATCAAGACGCCAAATGGCAAGATTTGGATTCCTTCCTCGCGCGATTGTTCGCCAACATGCAGATTGGGGGGCGTATGGTAACTCTCTCAGACATATCCCACCATCTCACTAGGGAGACCGAGTGGTTCCGACGAGACGAATTCGAATCTGGATACGATGCAGTTTGCTGGGGCAATCAGAACAAATCTGTTAAATTATATGTCCTTACAAAGATGATGAATCATTGGTTCTGCCAAAACACGACGTGCGCATACAAGGATCTTTATGATAAGGGTTTATTTCGCACGAATGACGAAATGAACAGAAAATGCGAGTATTGCGATGCGCCTCTGACAGAGTTGAACGATCATTTGCTCTGCTGTCAGAATGAAAATTGCCCGTGTAAGAGTAATGCACCGATTGACGTAGTGGACGCGAGGACTTGCGAACTTATAGACATGTGCCCGTGGTGCGAAAAGGTAGCGAAGAAGTGTCCACGCCCGAGGAACTCGACGGCGAAGGCAGCACAACATGCCGCTTCCAAGGCGAGGTCGCGGATGAATTGGCAGAAACGAAAAGGCGAGGATGACTTATCAGCAGAGTAAAGCTATTCAATATCTCGTGTCATGCTACAGATGTCCCAAAGTCCCGATGCGATTTATTTTTTTCATACCTTGATTTCTGATTTCACAACCATTCGGTCAGATTGTGCCCAAGAAGTGTGCTTTTCATCGTATCTTCTGGCCTTAACCCCAGTGAGTGGTGACACAAACGCAAACATCATGCCTGGTGATTAGATCCGTTATTTTTGATGAAACTATAGTTATAAGATTGAAAAAGATAATTTGCGACAATCGAACTTGTTAATCCTATTCCTGCGTTTGTGTTAGCTATCTAGTACCATTCCACGAAAGTCGCGGAGGGCTTGCATTGCAGCCCTAATATCCTCTACCACGAAGTCGCAGACGAAGGCTCCGCTACCGCCCTTGTTCTTACCGATACACGTGACGGAGTGCGTGGCCTGGATGGCCACCTTCCTCGACTCGTCGGTGTAGCAGAGGAAGCATCCTCCGTTCCCGTGCGACGACATGAGGTAGGCACTGAAGCCTGGGATTGTCACAATCTCGTGATCGATTCCAGGATAACGGCGATTGCCTTCACTGTCTTTCGCTAACTCGAAATTGTCCTCACTTCCATAGGCGACCAAATCCATGTCAAGCTCAAAGGCTCGAAAGCGAATCTTTCGCGACTCGCCCAGGTTCAGCACAAGCCGCATGCGGTAACCTTCTCGTCGATCGGAAAATCGCAGGCCATCACTGTGCTCGCCCATGCCATTGCCACACATGTACCGGATCATGTGCATCCGGAAGGGTATTTCCTTGATTCGACCTAGCTTCAAGGTCAGTCTCTCAATGAATCCGAGGACTGCATTGAAGATTGCACAGTTTTGAACTGTCTTCAAGGCTAATGGAAGATCTGCAGGAGCTTTGGGATTGATATTTGGGTTAGTTCTGTATTTCGAATCAGAGTGGATGGAACAGCCAGTCCGATCAAAGCTGTGATCGGTTGGGCCGGTTTTTCCACGAATACCTTCCTTTTGAGGATCTTGGTACACAATCAAGATCCTCGCTAGAGATGCGAACAGAGAACAGACCCTATTGGTAGCACCCATGGGGACTGCAATTTGGTTCTTGTAGAGTGCGAGTACTTCCTCAGCAGGCACAACCGGAGTATTAGCAAGCATTGGAGTTCTGTTTTGATCCCGATGGCCGAGAAATGACTCATAGGAGCTGAAGATGTACATCTTCGGTTTGGTCTCCACATTGAGCTTCAAAGTCAAGACTGGGTCAGAGGCCCTTTGCGGGTTCTCATCGGTAACACGGTCAACGCTGACCATACGCCCAGGTCGTAAGCTGGGGCGGTTCTCCACCGGAGAAAATGGAATCCTCTTCTTCTTGTTGCGAGAAGGTGAGACATCACTACCAGAATCCGAGTTGTTAGACTCATCATAACAGTGTTTTGCAACAGCCCTACCAGGACGACTTGCGCGATAGGGGTTAGTAGGAGGTTCCGATTGTTTGCTCGGTGTAGAGGGCGGTGTGTGCGCATTGCTCTAGGTAGATAGCAGTCGGCTTTGATGGGGAGGGGGGGCGCTCTCGCAGACTCGCAAATCCTATCGCCAAATGAAGCCTAAAGAAGATTGTCATTTTTTTTTTAAACCAACCAATGATTTGATCATCCTATCCTCTAGGTAACAACATTCACACCGCACACACTGCACCATCATGAGTTGGGGCTGCGGCGCAGGAAATACCAGGCGCACCACCCTGGCGGCCGAGAAGGAAGCAGCCGCTGCTGGGAACCAAATCGACAATGCAACTCTCACCAACATACTCATGGGGAAGATGACTGTAGGTGTCAATCCTTCGCCCACGGCGGCCGATGTGTCGTGGCCAGACGAAGAGCATGTCGCTCTGGCCCGGCACGCCATCGAGAACCCGTTTCTTGTAATCCCCCACCCAAAGAACGCGGAACACCGTTTGTGCGTTGTATGCGGAAATTTTTCCGCATCAACATTGGTTGTCCCGGCCGCGGGATCCATTCCAGAGTGGCCGGGATGTAAGGGAATGTTCCCTTACACGCACTGCCGATCGTGCGCAACGGCTGACGATAAAAATGAATACGTTTTTAAACCGGTAGATTGCGGATGCGGTGTTTCGTGGAATTCAAAATTATGTAAATGTTCTCAATGCATCAAAGAAGTAAATATGTCGAAAATCTGTAATGCAGAGGGATGCGGAGAGAAGAGATCCAGCACTAGATTCTGCAAAACATGCCGACGTTTGAAAGAAAATAAGGAAATGTCCTGCTTCCTCTGCGGCGAAAAAATCACACGTGATATAACAAATAAACCAGAAACTCCAGAATGTATCGCAAGGAACAATATGGACTGTTTCCGTCGATGCAAGGCTTACGATGGCGGAGTACGCGGAGGGGAAGGGGGAAACGATGGACGTTGCGAGAGAGATCGTTACATGAATAAAAAAAGAAAAAAGTACGAAACAAATACATGTGGAAAGAAACGATGCTCATCTGGCTACACACTTCTACGGTGAATGGTTTATCATCTTCATCTACATCCGATTCGCTTTTCATCCCGAATGATGAGTTGTCCGAATCGGACGAGTTATCAAAAAGGGATGCCATTCCTAATTACCTGTCTCAGAATCCCTGCGATGAACAAAAAAAAATCATTATTTTATACCTAATAAGGGGGGGGAAGTACATCGCGACGACGAGGACGACGAGGACGATGACGACGCGTCGTGGTCGTCGTCGTCGTCGATCCCGCGGGAGTGGCGACGGCGTCGTCGTCGTCGTCGTCGTCGTCGTCGTGCGCCCCCCCGATCGTCGTGCGCCCCATACGCGAATCGTGATAGTACGACGACGACGTCGTCGTCGTCATCGGTACGATCGGTACTTGCACGTAATTTCCCGACGGCGGCATCGGGTTGCGCGGGGCGGTACCCTCCCTCCCCGACGACGATGAACTGATGAGGATATAACGTGCCTAAACTTTATACTCTTGTTCCCGATTTATAATTCTGCCACGAAAATGTCAACGTTCGAACAACATCAATTTGACCATAATCAACTGGCGCTTCCGTGGAATGCTTTTTAATTTTTTTTCTCGACGTCGAGGAGGCGTCATCTGATATTCGCAAGTCGCGACTTCTCCATCGATGTGAATGCCACGCCGCTCCTGTCGGATCCCCCGCCGTACGATCTCCACCGAATGTAATCCAGGACGCTCATTTGGAATTTCCCCCTGATAGCGTCGTCATCGCCTACGACGAGCTCGTCCGCGTCGATGATCACATCGCCGTTCGGATCGGCAAAGTACGCGATCGAGTACCTCGGGACCGACACCCCACGTAACAGGGACTCCGCGTACGCGCCACCGCGCCCACCCCTCACACCGACGGAGGCGGGTCCAGCAACGCGATGCAACGTCGCTCGAAGCGCTCCTCCCGTCCATTTGCTCAATATCGAACCGACGTTCACCACGATGCAACCTTCCACGTATGGCACAGGCCTCCATGATCCTCCCCCGACTTCGTCGTCGTCGTCGACGTATGCCTCCAATCCGCTAATACCGTCGTTCAATAGCAACGTCAATGTGCCGTAATCGGAGTGCTCCTTGCATCGATTGCCGGTGGTGGCATCGCCACGGGAGTACTCCAACAGGCGCAACGAGTCGTTGTCCTCGTCGTGGAGTCTCACCAATACGTCGATGTCGTCATCGTCGTCCATGCCCAATCCAACGGATATACATCGCAGCAACGCGTTCCTCGTCTCGCGCATCGCACGGTACCATTCCTCGAGGTCGTGCATCATCATCGACGGCATGATCGTCTCTTCCGTGTCGCCGACGAGACGGTCGTCGACGTCATCATCGTCGTCGTATTCGTCATATTCGCGAAGGGAATTCATCCCCTCGATCATGGCATACGCCTTCGGATCGGTAGGATGAGAAATAACCCTCCCCCGCTCGACGTGACGTCGATTCGTCAGGTATCGACGAGTTGCGCGTAGCGTCCTACGTTGCAATTCCAACGGCAGGAGATCGGTCTTGACCAATAGAAAACCACTAGAACGCAACGCCGACGTTACGGCTTGTGAGGTTGCCGATGTGGGACGACGATGGATGACTTCTTCCTCGTTTTCGTTTTCTTCAAATTCCAATATCACTAGGGGGAAATCATCGGCTGGGGGGAGATGAATATATATTACATATATATTTGCCGAGCATGATGAAGGGATGGGGGTGCGAGGCATTTTTTTTTATTAATCCGACGGTATCGTACGTCGTTTACACATGTATTAAAATCGGCATATGTGTGAGATAAGGGGAGATAGAGAAAAAAGGGAGATGGGAGCATGCTTAATTTCTTCTCAATCACACACCTGACAACGACGATGACAATTTTTCGTCCTCGTTGGAGATGGCAGCGGTGGCGGCATCGTCCACGGTGGAGGAGGACGACGCCCCCCCCTCATCGCCCCCTCCTCCCTCCTCCTCCACCTCCACCTCCACCTCCTTTTCATTTTTCGCTGTCGTAGTTGTACTGGAACTCCTCGTCGTCTTCATCTTAATCGCGTTGCCCATATCCATCCCCACCGCCAGATTGTACAATCCCGTGAATATACCGCATTTGATCCTCCCCCCCACCCTTTCCCCCTCCCATGCCAAATACTCGTGAATCGAGTTTAGCACATTCGTCATTGGCAATAATACCGTCGTCATCATCCTCTCTATCTCGTCCGTTTCCATATAATCGCAGTTGGCCGCGCCAATGCCGTTGCTGCTGGTATTCTCATTATCAACTCGATGGGCGTCGAATACGCGCCTATTCTCCGGACGATTCATATCGACATCCACCCTAACGAGACACGCGCACTCGTTGGTAAGTCCAGGACTCAGGTACGTACCCAATAATATCGGGATTTCGTCAGACGCTACGTTGGTACCCAAGTATCCCGTCTCCTCTTTCAATTCCCTGAGTGCCGCCTCGTGTGCATTTTCGTCATCATCGATCAATCCCGCCGGCAGTTCGAGTACGTCCATGTCCACCGCCGGACGATATTGCCTGACCAACACCAGCAAATCCTCCTCGTCGTCGTCGTCGTCGTCGTATCTGCGACGACGATTCCTCAACACTGCGAGTATCAAAACGGCGTCGATCGAACTTTCGGATCTCTTCGTGGTCCGTACGACACGATCCCACCTTCGCATCGCCACATTCCCCCTCGCACGAGGCGGGGAGAGGGGGGCAGCTGCATCATGCGACGGGGGAAGAACGGGGTGGGGGGCGTCGTCGTCGTCGTCGTCATCGTCGTCATCGTCGTGCGACTCAACGAGGTAGGACAGCGTCTCGAGTCTAAGCCATTTCGTTTCGCCGACGATTATCGTTTCATCGTGGTCCACCCGGGGCAGTAGCGATAAACGACGGCCATCATCGTCATCATCATTGCATTGATGGCCATCGACGCCATCTTCGTCGTGGGGGAAAGGGGGGGACGACGAGGAGGACGTTGACATCGTACTCGACTTCAATGTTCATCGTGTGTGTCGCCCTTCGTCGTTCCGGATCCGGGTAACGGGGGCGGAAAGCTCGAAAAAAAAGGGGGGGGGGAAGAATCAACGCGCGCCACCACCGCACCTCCCAACGAACATCTTGGGCTTTTTTGGCGGGAAAAATATAAAAAATTCGTGGCGCGACCTCTCTGGAAGAAAATCCACGAACGAGTAAAAAGCTAGATAATAGTAATATTATGGAAAAACTATCCATCTAACATACATTTTCAAAAACCGCTGTCCCTGGACAGCG
>JALLPB010000068.1:0-25905 GCA_036939975.1 Cyclostephanos tholiformis | reverse complement strand
CCGTAACTTCGAAAATAGGGGGTACCTAAAAACACCCATTTTCGAATATACGGAGAAGCCCTATCCGTAACTTCGAATATACAGATATTCAATATTAGCTGGTACAGACCTGCATGCTCCTTTCCCCAGGTGCGTGCTCCTTTCCGTTCGTGACTCGGGTGCATCTCGCCCAACAGGTCAAAACCTATCGCCGTACGCATATGGGGAGACCCCGTACACAAACGGGCAGGGACGGGTAAAAATTCGCATATGGGGAGCCCCATTACGCAAAATGAAATTGTGCCCATACGGTGACTAACATATATGTTTTGAGTTTGAGGATTGAACGGAGAGTGTTTCGATAACTTTCATAGCTCATCAGTGGGTGCAGGCATTGTACGGTCAATGGCCCTGTTGATTGTGTGTAAGGCATGGATAATCTTGTCTTTGGCTTAAGTGCAGTGTTGGATGTTTATGGGGGTGGAATTAGACAGCATTGCTGATTATTACGGCGCGTGATTCTTTGGTAAAGACCCAATAGCAGCAGTAGTGTTGGAGGGCTGGACCTATGTAGAATCCATCTTGCACTTGGAAGTCCCAAGATCAGTGGAGTGAAGGTTTATTCTGAATTTGAACACAGCATCTGGAAGGTCCTAGTGGTGTGTCATCAAAGTTGAACTTTCCAAAAAGCGCCTCCCATGCAGATGTAGCTGTGGAGTTGGGTGTAGGGTGTAGGAGGTTCAGTATGATTCTGCCTGGGGGATGAGGAAGTCCCATTGGTTGGTGGGGAAGGACAGAGGAGTTCCAGTGAGTATTGCAAGAAAGTGATCTTTGAAGGTATGGATAGCTCTCTTGGCCACATTGCATCGATGGACATGGGGAGGTACAGTTGGAGTTTGCATTTGTTGGTAGCAACAGCGCATTGGAAGGCCACACTTGCTTTGTTGTCCATGATGTGGATTGTGGGCGCCACCCCTACAGCGTTGAGGCATGCATATATGTCATTGTAGGCAGGAATTCGATGAATGCCATGTTTATATGCAAATGGGCACACTAGGATGGCATTTGAGGTGGTGTGGAGGCCAACCATGATGTATTGGTTGCCGCTCTGTACACGTGGGTTGAATTGGCCAGTATCATCCATGAAGAGGTGAGTTAGTGGAATTTCCTGGATTTCTATCATTGATTGCGCATGGTGATTCAAAGCAGGTGTTTTTTGTCTGGTGGAGCGGATATGTTGCCGTGGTTGTGCCGTATGTCCTTTATGTGTTTAGACAGAATCAGGGCAGTAGCGTGCAACGAGTCCAGGTGTCAAGCCCTGCCAGGATGCAAAGGCCCCCCATTTGACCAAAGCCAGCCACGTAGATTTCACAGGTTATCCCACTGTTGCATGGAGGTAAGCAATGAAGGCAGGCACATTAGGGATTAGGGAGGAGGTCATATGTATGAGAGTGTGTTGTGGTGCACATGGGTTGCATTGTGTGCAATGGCCTTGGATTTGGGTGATCTGGGATTATGGGCACCTGTGATGGCAGAGGTATGATTTGCTGCTGGTGGTTGGTAGGTGGCCATGGTAGAGGTGACTGCTGTGGTGGCTCAGGTATATTGGGGATGATGTGCACATGTGGTTTGGGCAATGTGGTTGTTATGTGCACCTGTGGTTGTGGAGGGGACACAATGTTGACACGCCACAGCCGGGCACTGGTTGGTTTGTGTGTTCCAGTGAGGATTTGCATACCCAAGCTATCATGGACCAGCAGGCAGTGTGCCTGTCCATGAATGCTGTGCAGCCAGCATCACATAGTTCACCAAGGCTGAGGAGGTTGTTTGTGAAGCTTGGAATGATATGTCCCATTTGTGCTTCAATGGTCGGTATGACTGGTATTGCCAATTGTGCTGCCCCAATCCTCAACCTTGACTGCTTGGCCTTGGCCCCACGAACCACATGAACTTGGCAGTGGCTTGTTCAGCGGCTTCAAATGATGAAAAATAATGGACAAGGACAGCATGTTCTGTTTGGCTCCTGGCTCGGACTTTGGGTATGGCATCATTGGCGATGATGGGATATGTCGGAGGGCAATTTGGGATTGGCAATGCTGCGCCCCAGGTCACAGTGTACAATGCAGTCAGCTCAATGATGCTGATGAGGTTGTGCATACCAGGTTTGTTGTATGGGATCACTAGCAGGAGGGGGTAGAGGACCTCCCAGAGAGCAGTGAGGTTGTCATCAGTTGGTTGACCTACAATAGGCTGGAATGATACCACGACCATTGCGAAGGATGCTGTGATCTCTTTGGGCATCATCATTAATGGTGTGATTAAATCTAGGAGGTATGAAGAAGAGCATGAGTCATGAGAAAATTTACCTCCTAGATTTATGAGCATGTGCTTGGAACTACTCTAGAGGAAGAGGGTGACGGTGGTCTTTGCCATCTGTTGCTTTAACGTTGGCATAGAGAAGGCATACAGCCAGACTATCCTGGCATGTGATCTTACCTAGCTACAAGGTCAGGCACCTGTTGATGAGGCCGAGGTATGTTGGTTGTGTATTAGGGTTCATGTTTGGCATTGGTTGTTGCAATGGGTACTAGTGCCCAAGATGAATTGAAGTGCAAAGGGGAGACAATGTTGAAAAATGATGATGATTGCAGCTGCGTTGATTAGGGCAGAGTCTGAAGATATCTGCCCACATTAGTGATGTGCTTGTTGCTGTTGTTTTGTGGCATTGTGATGCATCATACATGAAGCATCATGATCTGTTGAGATTAGGGTCGGCTGGGAAGAAGAGGTAAATTTCTGGGCAGAGAGTGGAGCAGCGCTTACTCCATCCAATAGTGGTCGTTTGTTGTTCTGATAGCTCAGCAGTAATGATGTGACTGTGGACATGTTTAAAATGATTCTGGGCCATGGAGCAACCTGCAATGCTGTTGGCAAAAAGCTTTCACCTCTTATTGTGGGAGGGGCATTTGTGCCTTGTTGGTATGGAGTGAGGTCAATGACAGCAGTGGTTGGGAGGTAGGGACATGTATCAGTTGACATTGGGAAGGAGAAGTCAAGTGTGTTCCTTTGCAAGGGAGTTGTTGGTTAAGTGGAGGATTGCATGTTTTTCATAGAGGTTGTAGATTGAGGGGAATCCCATGAAGTCAATCTCAAATGAAACATAATAGTTGGGTATTGTTGCCTTGATGAGGGCTGGTGTGAGTTTGGAGAATATTATATTGGCTATTGGTGGTGGTAGCATTGAGCATGTTGAAGGTGATGAAGGTATGCTTGGTGCTTTCATTAGTACTTGCCTGGGAGAGGGTACTATTTGTAATCTCTTGATATTTTTTGTGTGATTCTGAGGTTTTCTTGTGTGAGGGCTGAAAGGTCATCCTCCATTGTTGGGTGTGAGAGTAGGTTTATACTGTTGTCTTCCAACACAGACATTTTGTCACGTATCGAATAGTTGTGGAAGGCATATAGGTCATGTGGTGTGGGTACAATTGTGGCGTCGTCGCATTGGAGGGACCTCATGACCAAAGTTTGATTTTTTGGCTTGTGTGGTGTGTGTGGGTGGGGGTGATGTGGTGTAAGTCATGTAGGGGTGTGTTTTTGCTTGGCATGAGTATTTGGGGGTATTGTCTTGTGGTGAATGTTGTGTGATTGTGTGGTGTCATGATGGTTTGTGAATGTGCTGTTCTGTTTGTATGCAAGGTGATGGGCATGTCTTTGTGTTTGTTGGGGGTGAGGTATGCGTTCATGGTGGGGGCTGTGGGGTGCAGATGGTGTCTGGGGTGGAGGGTGCTGTCATGTGATTTGTTGGTATTGGAGTTTGTGACTGCTGTGTAGTTGTCTATAGGGGAGATGTTTCCTTGTTTCATTAATTGTGATGCTGTGAGTCTCGTCTCTTTGATCAAAGTTGAAAGAGTATCAAAGTAGAAGAATTCTTGTACATCATGGCCAGGCAAGATGAAGTTGAGCCCTGAGATCTCTTGGAATCTTGTCCTTAGATTTTTTCAGGTCTGATGCCTCGTGTGGGAAATTCTGGCTCATGAAACTTGCATCATAGGGACTGACAATGTGGAGGAAGAATGATGTATAATATGTGGTGGTGTTGTTGTAGTGGTGGTGTTAGGTATCTGTGGCCACAGGGTAGTAGGTGTTGCAAAGTGAGGGTGTGGGGGAGGGGAGAGATTGTATCTACTGTTCTTGTTGACTATCATGAGAGTATTTGGTCTGCTGCTAAGATGTGGTGTGTGTTAGGTATTTATTGTTGGATAGGATGGGGGGATGAATGCATACGTCACATGCTATTTTGAATTGTGATGTGTCATGTAGCATGCTGTGATGGGTGCCAATATGTTTTGCAAGGGTGATTTGGTCCGGTTGATTTTGGGGTTTATGGTGTATTTTGATAGAGAATTTGTCCAATAATGAGCCACATGTGTCAAAGGGGGTGCTGTGTATGATACATATGTGTGTGATTGCAGTGGCCAATGCTTTGCCAAGTGGGTTGTTGATGATGATTATTCTGAGTAGAGGGTGAACATTGGGTTGAAGGTGGCATGCGGTCACCTTGTTGTAGTTGGGGATGTGGTGGATGTCTTTGAAAATTGATTTTTGGAGCAATTAATCCCCCAATGTTGAAGCAACAGAGGTATTTGTTGAGGTTGTATGGAAAGGGATTTGTGTAAGGTGGGACTATTGGATAGAGAGTCTTAACTTCTTTGAAGATAAGGTGTCTGAGATATTGGAGGGTAAGGGTGTTTTCATTTCCTGTGGATCCGAGTAGTAATCCTATGGTGATGCCTTTGATGAGGAATTCGAATGTCTTGCCTATGTCTCATTGACAAATGGGATTGTAACATGGAGATGAAAAACAATTTATCTAGTGTTTTTACATGTTTGTATTACATCTGATTACTTTGCATATAGGGCATAAAAAGCATCAGAGTAGCTCACATATATAGGTGGAAGATACCCATAAAATATGGGGGCATGGTTTCATCTCTAAGTGTGCCGTTGGGACTACCACAGTCTTACTAGCACATGCTAGCATTTTTTTGCAAAATAATGCTCCCTTGCTGTTAAATGTATTGCAAAAGTCAAACTACCGCCAGATGAGACATAAAAAGCATAGGTATTGCTCCCATGCACTTGGGAAGATGCCCCTAAAGTATGGGGGCATGGTTCCAACTCCAAGTGGGTTGAGGGGGCTACGGAGAGGCGGACACCATGGTCAGGGGGGGTTCATAAAAATTAAAAATGGTGGGAAGAAAAATCTATGTAGGAATTCAGTACAGTCTACAAAGGAATTCAGGGGGGGGGGGGGTATAAAACAGAAACTTAATCATCTATTAGTTTCTACTGACAGAAGCAGTCAGTCTATAAGACTGAAGGCTGGGGAGGATAATTTGTTGGCGGAAGCAAAAAAATACATCATCGGCATGGTGTTTTCAATGGCCATGGTGCTTGGGTTGTCTGCTGAGCAATGTTCTCCTCAAATGGGCAAGATGTGGAAGGGATCTAGGAGATGTGTGTGGTGGGAGGTGGGGATTAGAATAACAGAATTGCTGGGGCCAATGAGGAGCCATGGGTTGATGGAGGGGGTGGGGGGGATAGGTGGGACGTGAAAGGAGTTGTTGTTGTTGAGTTGGTGTAAGGGGTGTGGCTGTGCAGGTGTGTGTGTGTGTGATGGTTGTTATTGGAGGTGGTGGTGTTTGAAGAAAGGGTGGGGTGGCGGGTGGATGTGCAAAGGTTGTGGTTGGTGATGGGTGTGTGTGTGGGGGGGGGGGGGGGATTGATTATTGTGGTGCTTGTCATGTTAGGACCAGTAGAAGGATTGTGTAGGTTGATGAGTTCAAGGATCAATGCAACAAGGATGGGGTTGGTGATGGACAGTAGGAGTGCAAGGCTGGACGTGGTAACAAATGAGATGAGGGTGCATTGGCAATGGTGAGTGTGGGGGGGGGCATTCTTGTCAGTGGGTGTGGGTGCAGTGGATAAGGTGTTGGTTACTGTGATGGAGGTGGTGGTGTTGTAGGGGAGTGTGCGGGTAGCATTGGTGATGGTGGCTGTTTCAATGGGAGGAGGTGCAATATAGGTAAAGTTGGAGGTGTTTAAAGCTTTGGGGTTGAATGTGTTGGTTGTGATGGTATGTTTTGGTGGCGAGGGTGGTGGCAGATGTGGTGGTGCAAGATGCTGTGGGATGATGGTGGTGGGGGCCTGGTTACAAAATACTCTTTAATAGTTTTGTGAGATGTTGTTGTCTGGGGCTTGTTGCTCCTGTGGGGTGTGTGTAGTGTTTTGTTGATGAAAGATACAATCAGTGTCAAAATTTGAGTCGTGGTGGTGGGGGGGGGGCAAATGGGCTGAAATATTGGCTTGTCTCAAGTGTGAGTGTTGGTGTTGGGTGGAATTGAATAGTAGTTTGGTGATGAATATTTGCTTAGCTGGGAATGTCGGATTTTGAAATGTCGGCCAGAGTGCCCAAACGACAGACATGTGTTGTTGGCACCAACATGTCGGTGACATGTTGGATGGCATGTTGCAAAAATGGCCAAAATATATGTCGCCAAGGGTGCCAACATGACACCCCAAATATCATGTTTGCTGACATTTTGGCTCCATGTCAGCAAAAAGACTACCATTAGTACTACATTTTAGACAAGTCAGTACATAACAATCAAAATGGCAATGCGGTGGTGTTGTTGGGAGATGGTGGCTGTATTTTGGGGGGCGCATTAGGCGGCCGCTGAAGGTTGTAGCGGCGGCATTGGGCGATGGCGGTGGCGGAATAACAATGAAGGCATCAACAAGTCATTGTTGAAGCAATGCAATGCAACCAGAGGGGGAGGTCAACATGCTGGTACAAGGAACATGACAACCAACTAAACAAGATGCAGCAACAAAACACAAAGCAACAGGATGGCAAGACAATATGCAACATGACAACAAGACGTGAGAGGGGATGCAACAAAGGGATGCAATGACAAGATGCAATCCAACAATGCAACAACCAACCAAACAAAGCAGGCATGACAAGAGGTGAGGCAAAGACACAATGCAATGACAGGATGAGATGAGACACAATGACAAGATGTGACAACGTGACGAGAAGTCAATGAGATGAGAAGCAACAATGAGATGGAACATGATGACGAGAGGAAGAGCAATGATGCAACAACCAACCAAACAAATCTGGTAATGATGCAACAAAAGGCAAAGACACAACAAAAGATGAAGATGTGATGAGAGGCAAAGATGCTATGAGAGGCAAAGACATGCAAGAAGAGGAGAGGTGGCTGATGATAATTTATGATAATATTATGATAGGGAAGGAAACACAACACACAAGGGACAAGGGATTAGTATCTACTAGTACGTAGACATATACTCCAACACCAAAAGTTAAATATGTGTCAGGAAACATAAAATGTTGGTCCCGATGTGCATGTCAGGGCAAAAATGGCGACATTTTGACACGTCATGTTGCCGACATGTCATTCCCAGTTAATATTTGAGATCTCTATGTGTATTATGTTGCAGAAGGTGGGCATGGTGTGATCAAAATTTTGGGGGAGGGATTGGGTCTGGCATGATGAATACTGTCTATTTGTGGGTGTGTGGGTGTGTACATCAGTGTAGAGTTGTTTGTTGGAGGGTAGGGGGGGGGGGGGTATTGTGGGTGATAAAAATTTGGTCAAAAATTGGCTTTTTATAAGGACCTGGCATGATGAATACTGTCTATTTGTGGGTGTGTGGGTGTGTGCATCAGTGTGGGGTTGTTTGTTGGGGGGTAGGGGGGGGGGGGTATTGTGGGTGATAAAAATTTGGTCGAAAATTGGCTTTTAATAATTGGAAGAGGGGTGATCCTGTGGTTGAATTCAGTATTTTGTGTTGGTGCTGGCATTAGGGTGTGGGTGTACTCATTAGAAATTGGTACAAGAGAGGGAACGTTTGTGTACTGTTGTCTCAAAGGAGGTTGGGGAGGGCATTGTTGGGAGGGGCTTCTGTTGTGATCATGGTGTGACCATGACCATGGTGGGATGCTGTATTGGAATTGTCGTTGGGTGGCGAGTTGAGTAGTGGGTCTTGAGGGAGGGGGATAGTGAGGTGGGTGGATGGTTGTTGATGGTATGTGGTGCATTATGATTAAGCTGTTGGTGAATGTTGGCTTGTTGTTGGGGCTGTGCGTCATTGATGAGCCGGTCAGATATTGATATTGTGTCAGTATGTCGATGGGAATGATGTTGTTGTATCTCGTTCATTGTAGAGTCGGGTAGCTATTTTGTCCGGATTGGGGGGTAATAGTAATAAGTGTAATACAAATTGATTGTATGTAGTATTTCCAATATTTCCAGGGTGGTGGTTTAGATGGCAGCAGCCAATGGAGATGATAATTACAGCTCCTGGTTAGGTTCATTTTAGAGTCTATCAATGATGCACTGAGAAGTTTTAGTGTTACGATTATACCTACGTTTGATACGATAAGTAGTTATTTGTACATCTCTGGGGTTTAGCCAAAACGTAGAAGCTCCTACAGTAGTTTAGCCAAAATTTTTGAGGCTATTCCCCTAATATGAGATATATATTTTGCCGATTTAGCTAGATAGCCTCGCAGTAAATTTCCCTCCAAGATGATATTTTGGGTTTAGCCAAATTTCTTTGGCCGTACTACTGTACCAATTCCAAGCTTGGTACACTCTTCGTTTTGGATAGAAAAGGTTTGGCGAGGAAGCCCTCACAACTAACATCACAAGAAGAAAAATAATAACACCACTGCCACTCCTCCATCACCCTCCCCAACCGCCACCAAACTCTTCCGCCACTGCATCCACACTCCCTACCACCAATTACTCAACAACCCAAAACACAAAGAGATCTGGATAAAATCAGCAGCAAATGTTCTTAGAGGACATGGAAGTCAAAGGCAAGAATCCAATTTTTTTCATCAATAGAGACAACGTCCCACATGACAGAATAAAAGACATCACATATGGAAGCTTTTGTTGTGACATGAAACCACACAAAACAGAAACACAGAGAACCCGACTCATTACAGGTAGAGACCACATATACCACCCCTAAAACGGTGACACCCTGATGGCTGCTATGATCTTTTTCAAAATCTTGGTGATAGCGTCATCTCAATAAAAGACTCTCATGATGAACATAAAAGAATTTTACCTGTGCACTCCAATGAAACAATATGAATACATATGACTCAAGATCACAGATTTCCTAGATGAAATAATCAAAGAATATAACTCACTCAAACTACTCACATCAGATGGATATATCCATGGCAAGATCAGGAAGAGACTATACAGTCTACCACAGGCTGGCCTCATTGCACAAGAACTCCTCCAAGAAAGACTAGCCAAATGGCCACCATCATATCAAAATCATTCCAGGCCTATGGATGCATGAGACCTGGTTGACCACTTCACAATAAAATATGTGAGACAAGAAGATGTGGACCACATAATCAATGCAATCATCAAAGCAGATTATATATGCGCAGTTGACAATGAATTAACCAAATACATTGGGCTTACCATGGAATGGGATGCTTACAAAACCAGAAGGCCCACATTCACATGCCAGACTACCTCAGAAAAACAAAGATATGTTTGAAACATGAAACGCCAACAAAAATTTAGAACTCACCCACATCCACATGTTGTTCCTTAATAAGAAGCCAAAATCCAATACATGGAGACAGAAGACAACTCCCACCTCCTGGACAACAGAGGAACAAAAAATGTCCAACAGGTGGCAGAGTTCCACTATATTATGCCCAATCAGTAGACAGCACAATCCTCACTGCATAGAGATCAATCACATCTGAACAAATGCAACCAACTCAAAAAAACAATGGACAAAATAAAAAAGAGTATTGCAAAGGCCAAGAAGTAGTAATCATTACATACCATGCAAGCAAAATGATCCTTGCTGTACACAACAATCCTGGATATTGCAACAACAAGAAATCTGACATTCACGACAAAAAAATCTCCCCCAACAATGGTTCAATCATGAATCATGCCATTGGCAACTATGATTAAAGTGGTCATGTCATCAGCAGCAGAAGCAGAACTTGACACCCTTTATTTAAATGTGTAAAGCCATATATTAACACCAATATTTAACAGAAATGGGACATCCACAACAACCACACACACCAATCCGAATGGATGCGAAACAATCCACCCACCACCACCAACACAGTCAATGCAAGAGCTGAATTCATCACAAAGGTAAAAGATCTAGCAGAAGCCAGATGCATGAAAACTGATGGACAGACCTAAATCTCAAGCAACAAAAGCACTAAGCTACAAGGGCATCTTAGACTACTAGCTAGCCTACAAGGTCTAGCTTAGTAGCAAATTTTAGCGATGGAGAATATTTTAAATTCTCCACTTAGAATGATTTCTCAGGGACAAGAGTTTAGATGATTCTCATTATTAAACAATCTCCTATTCATTACAATGCACTGTTAGTCACTGTTTAGCAGTGCCACTCTAGTGGCACAAGTCCTCTTCTGGCCAATGATTTTTGTAATGAAGACTCAGTCCCAAACCTCCAGACCCATACCATTGAAAAGCTGAGACTGCCAGCACTATATGGTTAGTTTCCGAGTTAAACATGGTGACAATAATGTTGTTTGGTTGTGTGTACTAAATTTATTTAGGACTTGTCAGTAACAATCCCTTTTTGAAGTAGTAAAAAAGGCATTCATTTTGATTCCCAGGGCTATTGCACTTCTACATCAAGAATTTCAACCCCAGTTGCTGTGGAACTAGTAGTCTCAGAAACAATGTTTACTCCATAATAAAAAAAATTGTCAGTGCATCATACATACATACATACATACATACCTGCAGAACTATGATGAATGGATAAAAAAATAATTAGGTGAAAAAAATACCATACTACCACTAAAGTGGCACAAACAAAGTTTGATGATAATGAGATACTAGACCAGCTCCTGCACTCTAAGATCAAGAATACTATGGAAGGTATGAGAAAGGGTCAGATGTACAATGTATTATACTACATAAACTGATCCTATGGTGCTAGGTTGAGAATTCTGATTTTGGCTTCAAATTTTTGGGAGCGGTGGAATTCAGAATTCCGCTTCGTTTCCCTGTGACCCCGAATGAGTTTTTCCTAATATAACAACCCTACGTCATGGAGGGAGGGCTAAGGGAGTGCCCTCGAGGGGAATGCAGTTGAAGTCTTTGTGACCCCAAACAAGTTTTTCCTCATGTAACAACCCTACACAATACACGCTATTAGGGGTAAAAAAAAACCTAGGTAGTGGCATCATATTGCATGAAAGGGAGAGGATTTTCACGACCAGACATAACAGCACCATGTGGGGTGGCTGGCTGAGTTCGGGGACGATGCTCATAAATGATTCGGGGGAGCAGGAGAGGAATTTAGGGGTTCTAACAAGGGTAGCTTGTTCTGCTGCAGCAGGGAGGTTTGAAGAAGAAGACAAACGAATGAGTACTATGCACGGCTTCACGAGCAGCAGCTTGAGTCACTCTCGATGGATATATTGCATTGCAGGGGGTGCTGGCTTGATTGCTGTGCTGGATGGCTTCCTCAGCTTCACCTCTTCGAGGCTCACAGGTCACGGAGGGACGCTTTGCAATATGAGTGCAAAGCTATCACCAGGTCTTCGTGTTAAATGAATCAACACGTTGCGAGTTTCATAATAGTTACTACGTTGGTCTTGTAGGATTGTGTCTTGGCGGGATTTTTTTGGTTCCCGCCAAATAGCCCCGAAATGAGTGCTTGGAGGTGGTGTGCATGCCGTGGAGAGATGTCTTGTTCCAGGATTCTTGTGTGATGTTATGTCCCTCTCTGTTTTTTGCCATGACCTCGACACCATGATCTCTCCGAACGAGTTTTTCGTCATAACCCTACACGATACACACCCTATTTGGGGTTAAAAAAAGACCAGGCGGCGTCATACGGTCAAACAGCGCGAAAGGGAGAGGATTTTCACGACCAGACATATATGTATTATAAATCCACACATGACATGGATCCATCAGACCACCTCCAAAACAGGGATTGGGGATAAGCCTCTACGTTATTTATTACTTATTAGATTTTTTTAGTAATAAGACTTCTTCTCTCGATATTATATTAGGAGCAAACTACCGTCACAGGGAGTGGGGGAGGTCGGGGGAACAAGCACATGTGCATGAAAAA
Organism: Cyclostephanos tholiformis; assembly: GCA_036939975.1. NCBI lineage: Eukaryota > Bacillariophyta > Thalassiosirophyceae > Thalassiosirales > Thalassiosiraceae > Cyclostephanos > Cyclostephanos tholiformis. The sequence continues at coordinate 13,713 of JALLPB010000068.1, read as the reverse complement.
GATTATAACTAATACTTATAATATTATTTATTTTTAATCACCAACGAACACTCCCCCTCCCCATTCCGCAACAACACCATCGAGATATACATTACTATCATCCCAGTTGGCAGTCTTTCCCCATCCAATAATTACGCGCATCGAAGGGGGCATAATATATCACCACCATTGTTATTATCATCATTAATAATATAGCAAAGTAAAATTAAACACACACGAAAAAGGCGACATGTCCACCATATCGCACGTGTACAACTCGACCGAGCTCGATGCCGACAATTCCGACGGCGTACAGGGCGTCGGGGGGTACGTCTACCCGTCGGTATCGCCGTCGTATCATCCCACGTACCATCCGACCCTGCGAGGATTGGACTTCGTGTTGCGCGGATCCGCGTGGTACGATCGGAACGCGAACGGTCGGAGGGATGCCAACGTCCACGTGAACGACATGGGCGACGACGTCGAGTACAGTCACGGCATAGGGGGCGTCATCGTCCAGCTCGTGGAATGCGACGTCGATACCGGACGGTGAGTTTTTTTTTTTTTTTTTTAATTTACCCTCTCTCTTGTATGTATAATGTCTATATTGGATGGATGTGTGGTTCGAGTTCTCTTCGGACGGTGGTCATTTTTTTTTTTAATCTCATCGTTCATTCATTTTTATATAATTTACACGTTTTGCGCTCCCTCTTCTCTCGACCCCCCCCCGTCCCCCCAATTTGTTTTGCGCTCCCTCTTCCCCCCCCCCCCCCCCCCCCTTTGTCCCGCTAATTTGACGCGCTCTCGCCGCGCAATCCCCCATCCCCGCCCCCCATCATCGCCATCACTCCAAAAATTCGGTACGATTCCCCCCAACCCACCCCCACCCCCATCCGCCTCCAACACCGGATCCCGATGATAAAATAATAATAATGCGATGCAAAATAAATAAATAATGATGACGATGACGACGATACCCAGCGCCATGTCCGGGGAGATGTCGTCGTCGTACGCGTCGTCCGTGACCGGGGGGGTGGATGCCACGGGTAGGCCGCGGATCGCGAGGCTCAACGATCGGTTCGGGAGGTTCGACATACACCTCGATGGACTCGATAGGTATTACCTCCTCGACGTCCGCGCGCCGGCCGGATACCTCCTCACCGGTGGGATATGCAACGACGACGTCCTCGGTTGGGAATGCGATTATGGACGGATATCCCCCAGCGGCGGCACGACGACGGATGGCGTCGTTGGCATGCGGGTGGGTATGGACGACGACGGGGATGATGATGGCACCACGGGGGGGGAGGAGGGGGGGGGGAGGGGGAGGAGGAGGTCGACGACGAGGATGACATTGGCCTCCGCGGCGGGGCGGATGTGGTATCACCACCGCGGTCGTCGTCGTCTCGGGCAGGGGCAACAACAACGGCGGAGGAGGGGGAACGACGACGAGGGGGGGGAGGTGTCGATCGTGGGTATCGAGAGCGGCCGATCGACGTCGTGCGTGTACGTCGACAAGGGGGGGAAGGTCGAATCTCCGTTGAATTTCGGCGTGATGAGGGTGGGGGATGCGCATCACGCGAAGACGAACGTCGCGCTCGTGTTGGACTTCGCGACCGACCACGGCCGACGTGGACTGCTGGAGGATGCGATTACGAGGGGGACCGTGCTCATGCACGAGGAGGGGGAGGAGGAGGAGGAGGAGGAGGTGGAGGCGGGGGAGGAGGCCAACCCCTACAATCGTCGATATTGCTAGAGGAAGATCGCCTGTCGTACGATACGTCTCGATGCCTCTGTCGATATTGGTTATCCGAGGGCGTATCGCAGAATCAGGCGGTATTGCTCGTGGGGACGTCGTCTTCGTCGTCGTGCGGCGGTGGTGGCGTCGTCGATGTCGCCAACGACGGCCTGTCGTTGGACGACGACGATAGGGAGGAGGAGGGGGAGGAGGACGATGGGTGCACGCCCGAGGAGCTCGGGGATTTCCTAATGTCGCTACCAAGGAACATGCTCCTCGACAAGATGATGCGGACCGAACTCGAACGATCCACGAAACGCCCCGGATTCGGCGACGGGAAGTGCAACGACGACGACGACGACGACCGCGACCACGACCACGACCACGACGACGTTGGCATAGCGCGCGGCCAAAGGAGGGAGCCGATATCCGCCATCGTCGAGGAGGACGAGGACGACGACGAGGACGACGTCATCGATGGTACGCATGACGACGACGACGACGAGGGGCTGATCAATGCCTGGCAATATCGAAGGTCGATACAGGACGCTCGGAGGGGCATCAAGGGCGACTCGAGCGGGTCAAGCGGTGGGGGGGGAGGGGGAATGGCAGCATCGACGATGACGGGAGGAGGACGCCCGGGGGGAGGGGGGGGAATATATTGCCATTCCTACGACCTATCGAGGCGTATGTGGGATCAGTTCGAGATATCGTCGCCGTCGTCGCCGTCGTCGTCTTCTACGTCCACGACGAACGACGACGCCGGGCGCAGTGGTGGCGACGATATCTCGAATCCCATCCTCGCCAACGCGACGATCGTCGATTGCTCCTCTTTCTCCTTCGCCTCGACCGCGATGTCATCGTTCGTTCGTGGCCGACGAATGCGTGGCATCGACCTATTCCGTCGCCTATGGCATCGCCTAGAATCGACGCTGCGCTCCCGACCGAACGTGGTGATACGATTGTTCCTCCCCCGACTGCCGGTGGGCATCGGATCGATCGTGCTGCCGTTGCTAATGTCCAAGATACGCAAGGAAAATTTGCCCGTCGTGGTGTTGGTCACGATACGCCCTTGGAGGTGGTTGTCGTCCCCCATCGCGTCGGTCGATTGCGATTACGACGCCGTGAACAAATTGGACGCGCTCGCGTCCCTCCGTCAATCCGCCGATGTCGCGCTCTCCCTAGACTCCTTCTCCTCCCTTCGCGTTCCACCCCCGCCGGAATTCTCCCTCCTCCGTGGTATACTGACCGTGAGGAAGTGCGCGCCACGGACATCGTCGCACTACGCCGATGCGATAGTCTCGAAGCGGCCGTTGGCGGACCGCTTCGGGGTCAAGAGGGACGGTAGGAAATTGACCCTGCAACTGCTTCACCTTCCCCCGGAGGATTACGGCGCGAGGTCGACCGGGGGCGCCGTCAGGAGCGTGGGCGGCGGCGGCGGCGAGAATGCCGTCTCGGCCGACGTCGATCATCGCGCGGACCATCGACATCCCCGTGACGGTGGTAGAACCGGCAGATCCGCGATCGGGGGGGGCTGTTCCTCGTTGGGCGGTGGAGGTGCATCCTTGGATTTTTGACAAATCGACGAATAGTTTCATGGATGCGGGGGAGGGGTGGGATGCGATCCCGACGGGTAACGGCGGAACTTTACTGCTCAAGGCTGCATCATGGATTGCAGATTAGTTAGAATGTCAATATTTCCATTGTGACATTGTGGCGGAGTCGAATCATGACAAACCTATGCCGATCGATGAAGAATGCCTCTGCATAAAACGAGAATGATTAAAAATCTAGCGGGGGGCACTGTGATTGCTATGGTAAGTCCAAATTGGCGGCATTTTTTTATTTTGCTCGGATAGATGCAGTTTCGAGAACAAACTTTGTTTGTTGCTGAAAGAGTTGAAGTATATTCGGCATCCACTTCAGATCAGAAAATCATAAGTTCCGAACTTCGTGACAGGACCTGCAATTATAGACGCAACATCTAAAATATGCCGCAGCTCCAATGAAGATTCTGACTGAGTTCCAGAGCTCTTTGATGGGAATGATATCGCGCAACGAGAGAGAACGGTAGGAGCCACGCAAGATATTTCGGAAGATCATATATGGTAGAGAGCACGGACGTCTAAACGAATGTTAACGTGTTTTAAAGGAGGCTAGAGAGTATAAGTCTTAATGATGATCTACATTTAAGTGGCACTCGGATGGCATCATACTGGATATGAATTATGTATAGATACAACAGAACGAACAATACATCCATGATGAGCACAAACTGCTACAAGTATCTGAAGGAGCTGTCACAAATGCACTTACCTTAAAAGGTATCCCAATCAGCACTGCATGATGTGCAATGCATTGTGAGACACGCACAGTGAGATGAGAGAGTTCGCCCTTGGCTCTGGCATTCACGGTATTGATTGGTCTAGAGAAAATGACATTCGTTTGGTTGTGATCAACCCTGGCGGCCCATTGATGATGATGGCAATGATGACCGCAACTTTGATGATGCCTGGGATGTCAAACAACACATCCTTGTCCTCATCCTCCTCCCACCTGCCCGCCTCCTCCTCATCATTGGCATCGTCCTGCCCCCCATCAATGTCATCATCTCTTTCTTCCACTATTCCGTACGTTTACAAGGCAAGGAGTTGCATTGCATTGGGAAGCATTTTGGTCAACAACAACATAGACATCTATAATGATAAGACAAACAAGACCAAGAAGAAGGAGGGCACAACAAAAAAGAAGATGATGTCAACTGCACGAGGTGCCCCGGGCTGTGATAGCAAGGCTGATTCTGTTTTCAACAAAGAGGTGGAGGATGATGTCACCTCCACCATAGGGAACAATTCCTACAAGGACAACAACAATATTGATTACAAGGAGACAATGAACACAAAGAAGTATGCCACCAATGTCCCCTCAACCATGATTGATCATCCTACCTATGCCCACAAGATCACGACAACTTGTTGATGATGGGAAATGACAATGATTCAAGCAACGGCAACAGGCCAGTTGGCTGGTCTTGCAAGAAGGTGAAGGATGACCACTCCTCCTCCCCTTTGTCCTCATTGTTGTTTTCTTAACTCCGCCCCCCCTTGCCCATTTTTCCAAGTGAGCAACAATGACTTCTACAAGAATCTTGAGGGCTCGGTGGTCTTGAAAATGCCACCAAGAGACATCTTTACCAAGATGTGTTGTGCTTTGCTTGAGAATAGGCAAATACAGACAGAGGTGAAGGGCAAACCATTGACTAATATTGAATCAGTAAAATTTTAGAAAACAATGAAATCAGAGAAAATGCTGGGTCTTTACACAACATTTAGAGCCTTTGGTAATGCCACGATCATTAACTCCTGGCCATTGAGAGGCAATGGATCTTTAACGAAAGATCCTGATGAGTAGGAGGATAACTAGTTTTGCGTAGAAACGTTGCTCCACATTTCATCATGCCACAATTCGGGAGGAGGATGATGGTCTTTGCCTAGCTTTTTCTTTGGCTATAGATAGTGCTACTATCTATATGGCACAATCTTCCTATCCAAATCAAGCAGGGCCAATCATATTTGATGGTTTTCCATTAACAGACCAAGTTGGTAATGTCAATGATGGTTATGTCAACAATGATTTCAACACACCTGTTGCGAAGCACATCATTTCAAATGTGATACGGAAATGCTCATACATCTTAATCCAAGAAACTGGGTCAAAGAAACTTCTTCCTGAGGTCTTCAGAGATTTGGGATTGTATGCGGTCATGATTCTCATGGATGAGCAATTGCAAGACATCATCCCCCAGCCGTGTCCTATGGCACATTACTGGACCCTGGGAAGTGAGAAGTATCCAACAAAGAGGACTTGCTGTTTTGTTACCTGTCCACATATTGGAACATTGGTTTCTATGTATGCTGATCATCTAAAAAGATTGTGGTCCTATAAGCTTTGTCACCTGCTGGTCAATACTTTCTTGGTAGGCTTGGATGCAAAGATTTGAGACAAAAATTTTTCAAAGTATACCATGCCAGATAATTCAATTCTGTGGAGGCTTCAGACCAAGAATGATGCTGTGAATCACTTCAGATTTGTCTTACAAGATGCTGACCTCATGGAGAAGGGGACAACATACAAATGCCTACAACAGACCAAAAGAATAGTTAGAAAACCTACAAGAGATGCAAGCCCAGGGAGCACTGTGTGCTTCACAATCAGAGGATGTTGATGTCAAGAATGGCTGACCATGGTAAGATTCTTGGTGGAGGGAATAACCAGAAAACAAGAAAATCAACAAGGGTTCATCAAAAACAGAACCATGCCCCATATTATCTCCTTGTTGGTCAGGGTTGATATAGGGACCTCAATTCAAGTATGCTAAAAATAATAATAAGCCCCCCCACCCCCCAGCAACCTCCCGCCCCATTTTTGAGGGCACCATTGTGTGCAGCACCCCCAAATTAGTCTACGTAGATAATTACATGGTGGGTGTACAATACTTTTTGGTGACGTTATTATGCATGCAAGCACGCACATCATGTTCATCAAAAATACCCCCATGACCCCACTTTTTCACGATGAGTAGTGTCTCCAAAATCTCCCCCCTGGAGCTCTCCCCGGCACCCCCCTCAGTCATTCCTTGAGGCCAACACCCATGTGGCAGATGCTTTGCCATTGGCAACATCAAATTTTTCCAGTGGGCCAAATGGTGCCAATTGTTTCATTGTCATTGTGTCATCGGCACACAACGTCGTCACCACAACAAGCATTTATTGTCATATTAATAGTAATAAATATATTTTTTCTAGTTTTAATAATGTAGACCTGTCCCATATCATGTTAGTTGATTGTTGTATGCTATGTTGCCGGGAGTGTGACCCCATAGTAGCCATATGGTGATGGCGGATGCCATGGTCTACTATCAAATTCGATCGCATTTTATCCAGCTATTTTATCTAGGCACACACACCACAAGTCCGCCAAACCCAAGTCCGACCACAAGCCAACCGCCGATCCGACCAAATATCTCCATCAATATTTGGCGGATGAGGACGTTTCAAGTCACCATCCTCTGTGCATGCATGATGGGCAGACGCCTGGCTGTATGGTTGCACATATATTACTGTCACGTGTTTGTGATTCGTGACTCAAAACACATTACTATAAAAGACGTTAAATGTTAATAATTCCGATAGTCTCGATAAGTTGTGCCATATCTGTCGGAATTGGTACTTTAATTGTATACAAAATGATCAGCCAGCGATAGAACGAGACTGACCGTTTACATGCCGTTGCTGCACACAAGGACAAAAAAAAGTTGGCGATCACGCCGCACGGGTGGAAGCTTTTCTTCACGTTTTTTTTGTTTTTTTTCTTCACGTTCTCTCTCTCTCTCTCTCGTTGTCGTCCACCTACCGTCAATCATAAAATGTTTGGTTAGCATTCCATTCCCAACAAATTATAATAACCAAAGCCTCACTCTGCACGGAACTCGCTCGGTCTTGATAAGTATAGCAACATAATGACCGATCTCGACGTCAGCATGGATTTCGAACCCGTCGATGACATCTCGTTCGACGACGAGAATTTCGATCCGAATCAAAAGCTCATCGGCGGCAAGAATAAGAAATCAGGCGCCGCGACGACCGCGAAGGGCAAGTCGTCCTCCTCCAAGATGTCCGCCTCGTCGTCGTCGTCGTCTTTGTCGTCGACTGCGACGAGCAGCAATAACAACGGCAAGTCGTCCAACAATCAAAAGACCATCGAGCAGACCTACCAGAAGAAGACCCAGCTCGAGCACATCCTCTTACGTCCCGATACCTACATCGGCTCCACCGAGTCGGTCACGCAGCCCATGTTCGTTTACGACTCGTCGACGAATCGGATCAAGCAGCGCGACGTCACGTACACCCCCGGCCTGTTCAAGATATACGACGAGATCGTGGTGAATGCCGCCGATAACAAGCAGCGCGATCCCAACATGGATCGACTCGAGGTGAATGTGGACGCATCGACTAATACGATATCGGTGTTGAATAACGGCAAAGGCATACCGGTGGTGATGCACGGGGAGCACAATTGTTACGTCCCGACTTTGATCTTCGGTCACCTGTTGACTGGATCGAACTTCGACGACGACGAGAGGAAGACCACCGGAGGACGGAACGGATACGGCGCGAAGCTGGCGAATATATTCAGCACGGAATTCGTCGTCGAGTGTCTCGATTCGGAACGGGAGATGAAATTCACCCAAGTCTTTCGCGATAATATGCACAAAACGTGCGCACCGACCGTCAAGTCGTGTAACAAGGCCGAGGCGAAGAAGGGGGATTATACCAAGATCACCTTCAGGCCCGATTTGGCCCGTTTCGGAATGTCGATCATGGACGAGGATATCATCGGACTCCTGAAGAAGCGCGCGTATGACATTGCGGGGTCGATGGCGAATAAGGAGGGGAAGAAATTGAGCGTGTACCTCAACGGGAGTAAGGTGCCGGTGAAGGATTTCAAATCCTACCTCGAGTTATTCGACGGCATCACCCCCCCCGCTGCATACGAGCGAATCGACGATCGTTGGGAGGTGGGCGTGGGCGTATCGGACGGGAGCTTTCAGCAAATATCCTTCGTGAATGCAATATCGACAACGAAGGGGGGGGGACACGTCAATTACATCGCTGACCTCGTGGCCAAGAAGTTACAGGCGATCGTGAAGAAGAAGAATAAGGGCGAGGCCGAAATCAAGACGAATCAGATCAAGAATCACCTCGCGATATTCGTTAATTGCCTCGTGGAAAATCCCACCTTCGATAGTCAGACGAAGGAGAATATGACCATCAAGCCGTCGACGTTCGCGTCCGTGAAATTGTCGGACAAATTCATGAAGTCGATCGAGAAGTCCGGCGTGGTCGATTCGATTATGTCCTATGCGAAATTTAAGCAGAATCAGGCACTCAAGCGCATGGGCGGCACGAAGAAGACGAAGCTAACCGGTATCACGAAGCTCGATGATGCGAATAACGCGGGGACCGCAAGGAGCAGGGACTGTACCCTCATCATCACCGAGGGCGATTCGGCCAAGTCCCTCGCAGTCTCGGGACTTTCCGTGGTCGGGAGGGATTATTACGGCGTCTTTCCCCTCAAGGGTAAACTATTGAACGTGCGCGATGCGACGCACGCCCAGATCATGAAGAACGAGGAGATCATGAACCTTGTGGAGATCATGGGCCTCAAGTTCAACAACACGTACACCGAGGAGAATATCAAGACGCTTCGATACGGACACCTGATGATAATGGCTGACCAGGACCACGATGGCAGTCACATCAAGGGCCTTGTCATCAATTTCATACATCATTTTTGGCCATCGTTGCTCGACGTTCCTGGCTTCCTTCAGCAGTTCATTACCCCCATTGTCAAGTGCACCAAGGGGAAGAAGTCCGAGACGTTCTTCACGCTGCCGGAGTATGAAACGTGGAAGGAGTCAACGGGGAACGATGCCAAGGGATGGAATATCAAATATTACAAAGGATTGGGAACATCGACTAGCAGCGAGGCGAAGGAATACTTTTCGAACCTCGATATACACGAGATACATTTTAACGAGATTAGCACCGACTATGTAAGCGGTCTCGACGACGATATCAGCGAGGAGGGGTCGGCCGATGTTATCAGCACAGGGTCTGGCCTCATCGAGATGGCATTTAGCAAGAGCAAGGTGGAGGAAAGGAAGAGGTGGCTCAACCGTGTCGAGAAGGACACGTTCTTGAACTACAGGGAGGCGCAGAAGAATGGTATTAACTACTCCGACTTCATAAACCGAGAGCTGGTCCTCTTCTCCCAGTACGATAACATCCGCTCAATCCCCCATTTGCTCGACGGCTTCAAACCGAGTCAGCGCAAGGTGAATGGTGTATCCTTCTACCTTGCGGATCAGATTTTCATTTGCTTCATCTAATTTTATGTAATAATTTCTGCTGCGCATTTCTCGCCAAAGGTTTTGTTTGCATGTTTCAAGAAGAAACTAAAGACGGAGATTAAGGTTTGTTTCGAAATTTCTTGTTTGCATTGACTGAAAGTAGCATATTCTTACCTGGTAGCGGTACACATGGTCTCCTTTTACAGGTGGCACAACTCGCGGGATACATTGGCGAGCATTCTGCCTACCATCACGGAGATATGTCCTTGAATGGAACCATAATTGGGATGGCACAGTCTTACTGTGGATCAAACAAGTGAGCGTGCATCGATATTTTATTTGACTAAGAAAGCTATCCCTACTAATTCTGTCACAAATGTTTCTCTTTCTTTTCCCAGCGTGAATCTTCTTTACCCGAGCGGACAGTTTGGAACGCGCAGGATGGGGGGGAAAGATCACGCCTCGGCACGTTACATCTTCACGAGGCTTGAGAAGATTGCACGTGCGATTTTTCACCCAGATGATGACCCTCTTTTGAATTATCTCAACGATGACGGTCTATCCATCGAGCCCGAATATTACATGCCCGTGATTCCTATGGTGCTTGTGAATGGATCTGAAGGTATTGGGACTGGCTGGTCGTGTACAATCCAAAATCATAATCCTCGTGAAATCATTGCCAATATTAGGAAGATGATCAACGGCGAAGAGCCAGTGGAAATGCATCCTTATTTCTCTGGGTACACAGGAGAGATCATTGCTGAAAGTGGCAAAAGGGAGGGGAGCTACATTGTCAAGGGCAAGATCGAGCGCATCAACGATACCACATTGCTCATCTCCGAATTGCCGATAGGAAAATGGACTCAAGACTACAAATCCTTCTTGGAAGGTATGATGACAGGCGCCGAAAAGTCCCCGAGCGAGATATCTGACTTCAAGGAGAACCACACCGACACCACAGTTTCCTTCACTGTCAGTGCATCAAAGGAGATGATTGACGCGTACGAGAAGGAGAAAGAAGGACTCCATGGCAAGTTCAAACTCTCAACCACTATCTCAACCAATAATATGACTCTATTTGATGATCAAGGCAAAATCCATAAGTACAAGACTTCACTTGATATTCTTCGCATGTTCTTTCACCACCGACTCGAGTTTTACATCAAGCGCAAAGCCATGCTCCTGGAAAAAATGAGTAAGGACCTCAAGACCTTGTCGAATAAGGCTCGCTTTGTCGAGGAAGTTTGTAAGGGGGATTTAATCGTCAGTAACAGGAAGCGCTCTGAGTTGCTCGCCGAATTAGCGGAGCGTGGATACGACCTTTGCCCCAACAACGAGAAAAAAGAAACAGAGGAGGAGAATGAAGACAATGCACCCGTTGAAGAAAGTACTTCTGATGCCGAGCTGGCCAAGGGCTACGAGTACTTGCTAGGAATGAAGATTTGGAGTCTTACATTCGAACGCGCCGAAGAACTTCGTAGGCAAAAAATGGAGAAGACTAATGAAGTTAAACAACTCAATGCTACATCTCCCGAGGCTATATGGCTTTCCGATTTGGATACTATTGAGGAGGCTCTCAATGAAAGAGATTTGGAAATCTCCGCTGAGTTGAAGAGGGAAGTACAAGCACAGAATAAGAATAAGGTCCACAATGCCAAAAAAGCAACAGCTGCAAAGAAAAAGGCCGCCAAGGGCAAGAAGAAGAACGATAATGTGAGTAGCATTTACAAGAAGATCCCGCGAGGCATTCAACAGTTTACAATTCATCAACTTACACCCCCCCCCCCCTTCTTTTCACAGTGGGATTCCGATATGGAAGATGACTCCGGCGACGATTACGTTGAATCCAAGCCTGCTCCCATGCGACCTGCTCCAAAGGTGTTGAATACTCCTTCAATAAGAGCTGTTGATGATGCTGTAAGTATCCTTGAAAAGTTATCTCTCGCGCCAGCTCCCGCGATGAAAGCTTCCAAGCACACTGAAGCCAAGGACAAGGGTGAGCCTACTGTAGCAGCCAAGTCGGTCGCCCCCAAGAAAGCTCCGACAACAAAGGCTCCAGCTAAGAAGGCGCCTTTGAAGAAAAAGAAGGCTGCAAAAATGTACGACTCATCTGATGATGAAGATAGTGATGATTTCGTGGGCAATGATAGTGATTCAGAAGTTGAGTTGGTATCTGCTCCTGTTCCAGCTCGCGAGAGAAGCGGAAGGGCGGCAGCGAAAAAAGTCACCTATGTAGTTGATGATAGTGATGATGACCTGTCTGATGAAGGAAGTGAGTTCTAGAGTGGCAAACTTATTCATAAAGTAGTTTATCTGATCAATATTGATGTACGTAGAGGATAACGCAACAGCAAATGCTGTATGGTCCTCGTTCCTGCTGCCACTAAAGGGTCATGATAAATAAATATGTAGAAAAACACAAATAATGCCATACTTCCCTCAACCATACAGTTATAATTAATACTCTTCCTGGGCGCAGGGAGGGTGGTACTAAGTATCTACCCTGTGACCACGCTGGCAAGGTGAATGGATTAGATGGCTATTATATAGACTATATTTATCAGAAAGACTTTTACAATACTCCAAGTACAGTCGTGCCGATTGCAATAGCCAGATAGTGAAGCAGGGAATGAAACATACAGATCCACGACGAAAATCTCACATGGAAGCAACACTCGTATCGTCGGAACTATTGTCATCCTGGGCTCCTCCGTCGTAGTTGTCGGCGTACTTATCGAGGACGTCCGCCAGGCGAGGATTGCAGCGGATGCAATTTTTGCACTTGTGCGATTTGGCATCGACCACGCGTATGACTTGATTTTCACGACATTTCAAACCCAACGCAATTGGCGACTCGTAACCGTACACTCGCTGCTCGTCCCCCAATATGAAAACGAGATTCGACATTTCGGTATTATCCAACGACTTGATCTCTTTCGCGAATATTTCGAATGTCTTTTTCATCATGCACGTTTTCTCGACTAGGAATGTTCGCTGTATTTTGGATGAGTAATGAATCGTCAACGCGACCATATTTAAGTGATTCGCTTTGATTTTCACATGACCATCGAAACCCAAACTCATGGGGGTACCGTCGAATGCGTCCATAATTAATAACGAGAGGTCGACAAACCTTCCAGCGTATTCAAATTGATACTTCTCGATGTCTTCGTCCTCCCATTCCATTTTGACATTTTGATATTTGGCATACTGAAGGAATGCATTGATGAGCGGCTCCCTCCTATTGATTTCAAACGTAATTTCCACACCAAGTTGATCGATGAAACACATCGATTCATTAGCCCACAGTTCGTCATCGTGACGCGATCCGAATCGTTCTTTGAGCGCATCCCTTGTCGATCGTTCAAGTCGCACCCGCTTTTCCTCTTCCACCATTAGTGCAGCAGCAATATCCGCGCTGGGTGCTGCATTCGCCATATCCACTTGCGAGCAAGGACGCTCGACGACGCGGCCGAGGAGATCTTTCATGTCGTTTTCGTAATCCTCCATCTGACAATGCTTGGTCCACATCATGTCGATTGGCCAACATGGGATAATTTTAGATCCGTCCCAGTCCGCGACTTCCTTTTTTAGCAATAGGAATTGACGGTAGGAATCGAAAACTCGCTTCGCGTCGCCGATGTCCCAACGGTGCGATTTCGAGCATCGCTCGATCAGATTCGCCGCCTTTGCGACATGGGACTTCCACCAGACTTTCTCGAATGTGTCGTATGCGTCAGTTTTGCTGCCGCGCATTGCCTTCTTCCTCGATCCCGCCCCCCCTCCTCCCTTCTCATTGACGGAGGCGTTTGCCATCGGCGATGCATTCTCCTTGTCGTTTTCGTTCGAGAGATGCCATCGGGAAGAGCCGCAGGTCCTCCTGTGTTGAGAAGCATTGGACCTCGTCTTCCCCTTTTTGCGGCTGGACTTCGATGGTGCCATTATTTTGGATTGACCCAGCGTTTTGTTTGCTGTATGTGCGATGCCGGACAAGATGAAAATCAAAGAACAATGCTGCTAGGAGGTATCCTCCTCGGCTGTTTTTTCTTAAAAAAAAAAGGGAAAAAAGGGGGGAGAGGGGGGG